>PVIU01014409.1:0-10891 GCA_004026605.1 Ondatra zibethicus
CTGAACAGAGGTAGTCATCTGAGAGAGTGGTAGGGAGAACTGTCGCGGGGAGGCGTGGCTGGAGGACTCCACTCACCCCGGCATTGTTAAAGGAACTTAAGCTTGCCTGGCATGGTGGTGTATGTACCTGGAGCTCAGGAGGATGGGAATGGGAGAATTAGAAGTTCAAGGTTGTCCTTGGCCACATAGTGAGTTCAAGACCAGTCTGGTCTGCTTCAGACCACGTCTCAAAACAAAACAAAACAAACAAAAAAGGCCTTGAACCTGAGCAACGTGCAGAAGAAGGACCATTGAAGAGCTTCAACAGGGCAGTGGCATGGCCATCTTTGAGAGACCAAGGCAGAAGCTGTTGCTGGGGGAAAGGGAAAGATAGCCAGACCTGATGGGGACAGTAGACAAGGGCGAGATTCAAATGAGTCCCTGGGAACTGGGTCTCTCGGGATCCCCCATGTGCTCATCCCCTCCCCCAGGTCTATACCATCCTGCTGGTCCAGCTGCTGGTGACCTTGGCTGTTGTGGCTCTCTTTACCTTCTGGTGAGTTGGCGATGTGGGCTGACACCTTCCAGGACCATGGGCAGACTCAGGGCAGAGGGACGCATCTATCTTGGGATGTCCACCCGGATAGATGAGGACCAGTGGACACCCTCACACTGGGGAAGAACACCACGCGAGAAGTCCCCCAGTGCCGGGTGGGCCCTGGGAGGCGTCACTTGGCACCATTCCACAGTCACCCAGCCGGTCTCCCTTCCTCTCTCTGAGTCCACGTGGGGCAGGTACAGACACTGAACACAAACAGACCTGGGCCAGTCTCTGACCCTGCTCGCCTTTCTCTACAGTGACGTCGTGAAGGACTACGTCCAGGCCAACCCAGGCTGGTACTGGGCATCCTAGTGAGTATACCCCCAGACGCCTTCCTAGGCATACTGTGCTTCGTTGATGGATCCACACCCCAGGGGGAGGCCTTCAAAGACCCCCAGCATGGTCAGGGGCCACCTTTGAGTTGTTCAGATCCGACAGGACAACGGGAGGAAAGACACAGGTTGTCTAGGGTGGGACTAGGGCCTGGATGGAGAGCGCCAGTAACTTGACCCTATGAGGGAAGGGACTGGATGGAACACCTTGACCTTCTCTAATGACAACGTTGGTACTCTTAGTAACATTGTTATTAATGCTTATGAAATTATTAATCATAAGAGCCACCACTTAAAGAATACCTAATTAAGGGCTGGGCATTGTTTTGTGTGCTTGATGTACAGTATTGCATTTGATTCTTAAATCTACTGGGTATGATTACCTCAGAAAACCTTAAGGCTCAGAGAGGTTGGGTAATTTGCCCAAGGTCACACAGCTAGTCAGTGGTGGAGCTGGGTTCAAGTTAAGGCTTGTGTTCTTAATCCCTCTGCTCCTCAGTCTCTCTTCCGCCCTCCAGCTACTTGGCTTCTACTGGTCCTATACCGTGTTCCTTAAGCAGGAGGCTGGAGGTTTGGACCCTCCTTCCTGATAACTAAGGAATAATTTTGGATACTTCCGGACCAGAACCACCCCAGACTCAGAAAATTGCTCTCTCCATGGTCCCTGTTGGCCTTCAGTGTGAGCCAGCCCTGCATGGGAACTAGTGGGCAGGAGGCCTCTGCCTGTGAGGGAAGGCAGTGAGCCATGCAAAGGAGCTTGCAGAGGTGCTGTCAGAGGTGGTGGGGGCAGACCACCGTGCACCACGGCTGCAGGAGAGGAGTGGCTGGAGCAGAAAACATGGCAGTGAGAACACTGAGGTGTGCCCCCACATCAGGGGCTAGACTGGCAGACAGACGGAAGGCCGTCTCAGAGAGCAGTGCGGCCCTTGTGGGCTAAGTGTTGAGAGGGAGCATGGCAGAGGAGCTGCACCCTGACCGGCCCAGCCTGTATTTCCATAGGGACCAAGTGCTCAGCCCAAAGCCCTAGGAACCACCAGAGACGAGAGTGGTCTTAAAGTTGGGCTTAGAGTTGGCACAAGCGGGCAATGGACTATCAGTGAGGAAACTTCCCAGGATTCCAGAGGTGAAGGAAGAGACAGAGCCTTTCCTAGGGCACAGGACAGAGGGGCAGTGGGCATCCCAAGAGGGAGTGCTGAGTCTGAGGAGTTGGGAGGCACTGTGCCTACAGCTAATGAGGCCCCAGGGACTGCCACCTTGGCCAGCCCACACAGTAGGTTGGCATGGCTTCCAGCATGTCAGCACTGTCTGGTAGGCTCAGGGCCCCTGAGACCTTGGGGATTGTGTGCTGGACCCCTCTTCTATGAGTCTTTGGGACTCTACGTGTAGTGGCGGGAACAGTGTGGTGCATTGCACCACACTGAGGAAGAAGTGGGGAGGGGGTGAATGTCTGGCTTTGGAATGATGTCCCAAGTGATACTCTGAGGTGGGAGCAGGGGAGGGGTGGGAATGGGCATGGCCTGGGAAGCAACAAAGCACTGATATTGCTGGGCTTCCCCCCCCCCCGTCCCAGTATGCCTCCTCTTCCTGCATAGGCCTCCCTGAGGATTTAGCCTGCCCTCCACACCCTCCACTCTCCTACATCCTATCGGGTCTCACTGCCAGCGTATCAAATGCTCCCTGAGGGCTCCCTTGTTTGTCTCTTCCTGCTGGAACAACATTCATAACAATGAGAATAAAACAGCTCTTTTCCATGCACGAGGCGCCATGCCAAGTGTTTGACGTATAGTTTTCAACCCTTCTTTTAATAACCCTGCCAAGCAGGTGCTGTTACAATCTCCATTTCACAGATGAGGAAACTGAGGCAGAGAGGAGCTGCTTCCTGGGCATCAGAGCCAGGTAGAAAGCTAGAACTGTCTAACGGCCACACTTGCCCACTGCAGTCTGCTGACCCTAGGCCCGGGGGCGAGCGAGGGCAAGTCAGCTGGGAATGGCCAATCCTGACACTAAATGAGTGTTCCAGGCCCTGGGGCTGAGGCTTCAACACGAAACCAAACTGTTCTCGCTCACACAGCCCCGCCCTCGCCTGCCCCAGCAGCTCTGGCTTTCTCAAGATCCCTGTCGTCTCCCTCCACTGGGTTCTTGCCTTATTGTCTGATTGCTCCCATGAGCATGGTGTCTGTGGCAGAGCAGAGGGAGGAGAGAAGAGCAGGCAGAGGAGGAGCAGTGTAAGGCTAGGCCTGGGGACCGGGTGGCTCGAGGAAGCTGTCAGTCAGCCAGCTTCTAATGACAACTAGCAGCTCCCATCCACGAGTCCAGCCCGGTGCCAAGCCCGTGCTAAGTGCGTCAGCTGCACCCTCCCACCAGGTCTCCCAGAGCTGGTGAGCAGTCTTCTTGTTCTGCAAAGCAGGGGATTGGGACTGGCTATTAAACCCTTGTCCGTGGCCACAGACTCGTAGCAGGGATGGGACAGGACTTCCAGTACCAGACCAGACTCCAACTCCAAAGCTGCACCATGGTCTTGGGATCCTGAGTCTCTCTGTCTTTCCCTCTGATGCCCGTCTTCAGGGCTGAGGAACTAGGGAGCACGGAGAAAAGGACATGAGGCTCTTGCCCTCAGGAAGCTTCCAGTCTGGCCAGGGTGACAGGAGACACACAGCCAAATGTTCTGTTTTTGTCATGTTTTTGACTGAGTTGTGACTCAAGTGAGACTATAAAGAGCAGGGCACTTGTCACATGTACAGGGTGGGCACAGCTCTGGCACCTGGCATCCAATTGCAGAGGAATCTCCAGGTCGTAAGCTTTCATTCCTGCACTGCCTGTTTTGTTATTGCTTCCATTTGGCTTTTCCATGGCACCCAGAAATATTTTAAGAGTGTCTACTGGGTGTCAGGGTCCACGTTAAATGGCAGGTAAAAGAAGTAAGTTGCAAGTTGGCCTGCAGGTGCTACAGGGAGCATTGTGAGCTGAGCTGGCTGAAGTGGGGTGCAGGCTGCAGTCAGCTGTGTCTATGCTACGGAGGAAGCCAGGCGGAAGAGGGAGCCTCCGTCCTGCCAGCGGAGAGGTGGGCACGTTTTGAGGGTGCAGAACAGGCTGTGGTGAGAAGGGCAGCGTGGTGACAGCAGAGGAGAGGAGCCAGCGGTGGGCAGACTGTGCTGCAGGCATTGCCAAGACCCCTGGGAAAACGTGATTGATCGGCCTGCAGTGTCCTGGTTGAAGGCTGGGCGGAAGGCAGGAAGGAACAGTCCCAGCCAGGGAGAGAAGAGAAAGAGGTGACCCAACTTCAAAGGGAGGCGGGAGGGATGGAGGGAAGAGTGAGGTCTGAGTGGGAGGCTGAGCAGATCCAGGTAATTAACTGGGTGTGGCAGGACGAGCGCCAACAATGATGCTGAAGCCTCTGTGGCTGGGCGGCTTGACAGTTGCATGGTGTCCTGGGCAGTGGGGGTGCAGGGGCAGAGAGAATGCCGAGCTCAGCTCCAGGCCATTGAGCTTGCTGCGTTTCTGAAGAACCACTGTTGACTGGAACATCTACTTGGCTGCCCAGTCTGGTGCTGAGGAGGGACAGTGAGAATCCATCCTAAGGTATGGGCTCATCCTTCGGGTGAGCGTGCCTACCTGGGGACAGTAGGACAGGAGAGGAGTCTACCTTGAAGAAACCAGCTCCTTTAGAGGCTCGATAATGAGGAGGAGTGGCCAGGAAAGAAGGAGGGACCCCAAAAGTGTGTCATTGTGGAAGCAGGGAAACAATAGGAGTGACCAGCCATTGAGAAGTCAGGTAATGTAAGGACCAGCGAGTGACAACTGAACTCATCAAGGTCATCCTGATGTGATCGAGCCAGTTCTCATTACATGGGGCTGAGGCCAGGTGGTTGGGCAAGCTGAGGAGATGGAGAAGAGACATTGAGTGGAGAATACAGAGGGTGCAAAGTAGCTGGAGCTAGGAACAGGGGAGATGCTGAGCGAAGATGGGCAGAGTCCGAGGAGGTTGACACAGGAGAAAAGGTGACCCCCCAGGAGTGTTAAAGTAAGCCATCACTGGGCTTTTGAGGGCCTGGGGCACAAAACCCAGGTTGTGGGGATGAGGGACAGGAAGTCTGGTAGCGCCGTGTGAGGTTTTCAGGTGATGGGCCAGAAGCCACAGGAACCGCACCTCATTATCTCAGATCTTTCTGGAACATAGCAGAGAGTGAGGCAGCCTGGGAGGTTTGGGGAAGGAGGAGGCTGTTTAGAATTGCTGTTATGGAGGGCGGGTGAGACGCTGAAGGGATGGGGAAAGAAAGGGCTGCAGGGCCATGCTGAAGGCCTGCTGAGGGTGGAGGCCATGCACTGATAGGCAAACTGTCTTCAGAACTTGGTCTCTATCTTCCATGCCTGGTCTTTGCCCCTTACTTTCCAGAAAACTTTGAGCAGTCAACCCCCTCTAGCCACTTCCCACTGGGGACATGATTACCTGATCCAGAAACTGATTCCACTTTCTTCTCTGCCAGGTGCTGGCAGGCCAGTCCATGCTGAGCTCACAGCCTGGTAGGGTAGAGCAATAAAAAGCAGCTAACAGGATGGCTGCAGGTAGCGACGAGAGAGGCAGTGTGTAGCAGTGGTTGGAAGGTCACTACCTGTGACTGGAGCACTGAGGTTTCAGTCCTGCAGCAACAGGATAGCTTTGTGACATTGGACAAGTCGCCGGCCTCCCCTGTAAAAGAGAACATGGTTCATAAAGAAGGAAGGATTATGCCAATATTTATTAAACACTGTCAAGACAAACATCAAACCCTGTTCCCCTGGCCTATGTGTAGGTCCCAGGCCAACGAGAGGGACACAGTGAGATCTTGTCTCAGAAACTATAAATAAATAATAAATAAAAACTGCCCAGCACACAAAATATATTCTATGGTAGCATTTAGTTTGCTTTATATTTACCTACTATTTTGGAGGCATGGACTGGGATGGCCTCAGACTCCATAATTATCAGGATGACACTAAGTCCCTGATCCTCTCGCCTGTACCTCCTGAGTGCTGGGATTGCATCACCACACAACAATGCCTGGCATGAACTTTTTTTTTTTTGTAATGCGTATGGGTGCACACATGTGTGTCCATGGATTGGTATGGTGTGCATGTGTACCTGTGCATATGGAGGCTGGAAGCCAATTTTGGGTGTCGTCCTCAGGAAAGCCATGCAACTCCTCTGAAACAGAGCATCTCATTGGCCTGGAGCTTCCCAGTGAGGCTAGACTGGCTGGCTATCAAGCTGTGCTCCAAAAAGCCTCCTCTCTTTGCCTCTCCAAGTGCTGGGATTCCAAGAGCATGCCGCCATGCCCAGCATTTTCTCCTGGGTTCTAGGGACTTAAGACAGGTTCTCATGCTTGCTGGCTACTCACTCACGCTGAATCACCCCCACCCTCAGTCCCTGTATGTGACTGAGTGATCTATTCAGGCCCTGGAGGATGAACTTTCTTTCTCTTTTCTTTCTTTCTTTCTTTCTTTCTTTCTTTCTTTCTTTCTTTCTTTCTTTCTCTCTCTCTCTTTCTCTCTCTCTCTCTCTTTCCTCCCTCCCTCCCTCCTTCTTTCCCTCCCTCCCTCCCTCCTTCCTTCCTTCCTTCCTTCCTTCCTTCCTTTTTTGTTGTTTTTGTTTGTTTTATTTTGTTTTGTTTTTCAAGACAACATTTCTCTGTAGCTTTGGAGCCTGTCCTGCAACTAGCTCTTGCAGACCAGGCTGGCCACGAACTCAAGAGATCTGCCTGCCTCTGCCTCCCGAGTGCTGGGATTAAAGGCGTGCACCACCACTGCCTGACTGGGGATGAACTTTCTAAGGTTTCTTAGCCAGGAGGGGCGATGCAGGTCTTCAGTGTCAGTACACTAAAGGCTAAAGTAGGAGAGTGCAAGGCTAGCCTGGGCTACACAGTGAGACTGTGCCTCAGAAAACACACAAACAATAGCAAAGGTCTCTAAGGCCACTTGGGTTGAACGGTGAGAAACAGCAGGCTGTCGCTCCCAAGATTAAATGTGCTGGAAGTGGGCTGCTTGTCCCACCCAACTACCACGTCTCCTTTGGGAATTGGGCTACCATCCTGCCCATTGCCCAGTCAGAGGATGTCCACGCCCTCCCCTCTGCTCTTGCCCTCCTGCCTGGTGCTGTTTGGGGAGGGGTGGCAGAGTAGGATCATCTGGGGACTAGGCAGAGGCCTCAGGAGAGTCCTGAGAGATTTGCTCACCCATCTCTCTCTCTCTCTCTCTCTCTCTCTCTCTCTCTCTCTCTCTCTCTCTCTCTCTCTCTCTCTCTCTCATAGTGCCGTGTTCTTTGCAACCTACCTGACTCTGGCTTGCTGCTCCGGACCCAGGTATGATCATGACTTGGGGACCTTAAAAATCTGCTCTGAGCCCTGCCTTCCACCAGGGGGCTGTGCCCCCCCCAGAAGGCCTCATTCCTCTCTGAACTGCAGTCATATGGGCCAGCCCCTCTGCCCTTCACTTCATGTCTCTGAGGTGGATGGGACAATGGGGGCCTAAGAGGGTTTGAATGAAGGGAGAGGTTCCACAGTGTGCATAGAGCCCCGCAGGCTCGAAAGTCCTCTGAGGCCTGTGGTTTGCCTTGCAGGAGACACTTCCCTTGGAACCTGATTCTGCTGGCCATCTTTGTAAGTGATGGGTGAGCTGGGGACAGATGCTGAGTGGGGACAGGGGAAAGACAAGGGCACCATGGGGGTTGAAGGCCAGAGAGTCTAGACTGGGGATATCAATATGAGGTTCTTGGTGGAACAGAATTGTTGAACCCCTCTCCTACCAGAACATTCCACCCTTCCTTTCTGAATGGGATGAAGCCCTCCCTCTTATGTGCCCAGTCTCTTGTCCTGTCCTGGGAGGATTGGGTGGAACTTCCAGCCAGAATTAGGATAATGAAAAGTTGGGATTCTCATGGGAAGAACAAGGCTGCTTATGAGATAAAGGGACAGGTAGCGGGAGTGCCTGTGAGTTAGCTCGGAGCCTGAGAGTGCCCAGACTCCACGTCCACATGCAGGAGCACTCCTTCACCACACAGGAGCACTCCTTCACCACGCAGGAGCACTCCTTCACCTTGCAGGAGCACTCCTTCACCCTGCAGGAGCACTCCTTCACCCTGCTCTCTTTCAGACCCTGTCCATGGCCTATCTCACTGGGATGTTGTCCAGGTAAAAGGGGCAAGGACGTCCTAGGCAGGCATGCAGCCAGGGTCTGGCCATACCTGAAGGGAACACCCCACAAATCCCATCTTTCTGGGGAGCCATTGGATGGGAGAGGAACTCGAGCACTGGGGAGTGCCTTAGGCACTACACATCCAGTGACTCTAAAACCCGAGCAAGTGGGTAGAGTTGGGGTGAGGGATGGTGGAAGGTAAGATGGTGTTACCCACGCTGTGACTTTAAAACCCCGGGGTCCTGGTGGTGTCATTACCTGTAAACTGCCCTCAGACACCGACATATTCTAGACCCTTTAGCCCATTGATGAGTGTCCATGAACAGAGAAGCCTGGGAAAGTTAAAAGTGGGGGGTCCTGGGAACAGGGCAGGCTGGGACCACAGGTCATGAGGTCAGCTTCTGGTAGAAAAGGGCGGTCCTGTGAGGAGGGGTGGGGAGTTGGGAATCCCACTGACCCCGTGCCTCTACTCAGTTACTACAACACTACTTCTGTGCTGCTGTGTCTGGGAATCACGGCCCTCGTCTGCCTCTCAGTCACCATCTTCAGCTTCCAGACCAAGGTCAGCCCTGGAGCCTGTGGGCAGGGGAGAGTGTGTGGGTCAGGGATCCATGTGGGGCTAAGGAGAGGCGGAGGGTTGAACCAGGTCTGGGGATGCCTCCTGGAAGAGGGATGTACTGGGTTGTGGGGGTGAGTGCAGAATTGGCCGGTCTCTGCCTCTGGCCAGCACACCGCTGAGGCCCAGCGCTGACGGCCCCTGTGTCCTGCAGTTTGACTTCACCTCCTGCCAGGGTGTGCTGTTTGTGCTGCTCATGACCCTGTTCTTCAGTGGACTCCTCCTAGCCATCCTCCTGCCCTTCCAATACGTGAGTCTCCAGTCTCCAGCCTACGGGCCCAAGGAGAGGGTGGGGATGGCCCGATGCCCAGGGTGCCATGCTCTTCTAGCCCTTCAGGGCAGACCCAGGGCCAAAGCCCCGCAGCCTGTCACGCTGCCCAGCCCTCCTGGCACCTGCCTGAGGTGTGTTGGCAGCATACGCAAGCAAACAAGGAGGCTTTTCTTGGCAGGCCTGGGCACCTGCCCAGCTCCATGAGCTGCATCCGGCTTCACTTTCCCTATCCTCCCCTGCAGGTAGAGAGGAGGAGGAGGGGGACTATAGCCGAGAAAGATACACTGGGGCTCCAGAGGTCACCAGGCTCAGGGGACCTCCTCGGGGACCAGCCAAGCCCAAAGAGGCAGAATCTGGCTGACCAGGTGGAGGGGAGTGAGGCAATGAGGCGGGGACAGACTCTCCACCCCCAGCTCACAGACCACCCCCTTCACTGGCATCTGGCCCGCCTGGACGAGAGTGTGTACTATGCAGGAGCTGAAGCCATCAATGCTGGGGGACGGACTGGGGACATGGCAGGTGGTTTGAGTCCTGAGAACATAGCAAAGCAAGCATTGGGTCTGTTGGGGCCTCAGTGACAGTTTCTCCAGCCACATTTGGTACCCGACCTCCCATTGCCTCTTGTGTGCTAAGCTCAGATGGCTTTTCCTCATGCAGCCCCAGCCTCCGGGTGGCTGGCACCCAATCTAGGATGTCAAGATTGATTTTGGCATTTCTTTGGCTCTTCTCAGGATCCTGTTGACGAAGGGAGGGACCGGAGCTGGCCTGGAGCCTTCTATGTATCTAGGATGGGGAGGGGGCTACAGGAAGGGGCCCCAGAACTTCAAAGAACCCTTTATTGACCCACACTGAGCTTATGGGATGCCTTTGTTTTCAGGGATCTTCCGGAAAGTTTTCTGGATGGGCTCCACAGAGGGCAGGGCTAACATGGCACCTTATAGCTGTGGAGTTGGCCTGCACAGTCAAGGGGAGCAGGAGCTTGGGAGGGTACTATTCCAGCCGCCAGGCCCTTCATGCCCATCTGGCAGAGACTCTAGGTGCCTCCACACCTGTCCCCGCCTCCGCTGAGTTCAGCTGACTTTCCACCTGAGCCCTTGCTCCCAAGGCAGAGACAGGGAACTCTGCATGAGAGGAACAGGCAGACCCCAGATAGAGCAAGGATGGATGGGGACAGTAGGGGGAGCCTAGAGCCAGACCCAGGCTGAGAGGGTGACAGTCAGATAGGATGAGTCACTTTTGGCCAGCCTGAGCCTGGGGCATTGTTGTGAAGGAAAAAAATATCAGGTCTGTGGGGACTCCCTGCAGGTCTCCCTGTGATTACTCAGGGGTCTCTCTGTTTTACACTGTGAACACCCAGAGAATCACAAGCCCCTCTGGATCCTGGGGGGGAGTTACCCCATTGTCCCATCCTCTGGACTGAGCCTTCCCCCCAACCTCTGGCCCTTCTGCCAGTTGCCCTTTCCACATGCTAAACCTGTCCTTCCTGTGCCCTCAGGTCCCCTGGCTCCACGCCGTCTATGCTGTGCTTGGAGCAGGCGTGTTTACATTGGTGAGTTTGGCCTGGCTTCTGGGGCACCTTCTCAGCTCTATGATTCTTCCACTCTGTGGTTTCCTCACAGTCTCTCTGGAACCTTTCTGCAGAATCTGAGGGTGGGTTGGCACAGAACTACATTCAGGGAATTCCACCTGTGTCCAAGGCCTGCTTTCTGAGCAGGGTGAGAGCACCAGGGTCAAAGCTGCTGACCAGAGCAGGACTGAGAGGAGGGGCAGAGCTTGGGGATAGCCCACTGTGTGTCAGGGATAGCCTACTGTGTGTCAGGGATAGCCTACCGTGTGTCAGGGATAGCCTACTGTGTGTCAGGGATAGCCTACTGTGTGTCAGGGATAGCCTGCCGTGTGTCAGAGATAGCCTACCGTGTGTCAGG
>PVIU01014409.1:10991-52163 GCA_004026605.1 Ondatra zibethicus
GGGATAGCCTGCCGTGTGTCGGGGATAGCCTGCCGTGTGTCGGGGATAGCCTGCCGTGTGTCGGGGATAGCCTGCCGTGTGTCGGGGATAGCCTGCCGTGTGTCGGGGATAGCCTGCCGTGTGTCGGGGATAGCCTGCCGTGTGTCGGGGATAGCCTGCTATATGTTGGAGATATTCTACTATATAGACTAAGTTAGTATGGTCCTAGGGAAGTCTGGGAAAATTCACATAACTGGTAAAAGGCTTCATTAGGGGGAACTTGTTCTTTGCTGTTCTCACCAAATTCACTTCACAGTAATAGCTAATTTATTTATTTATGCATTTATATACCTATTTGCCTTTTTCAAACAAATTGACTTCGCTAAGTGGTGGTGATGCACGCCTTTAATCCCAGCACTGGGGAGACAGAGGTAGGGAGATCGCTGTGAGTTCTAGGCTAGCCTGATCTACAAAATGAGTTCCAGGACAGATCAAGGCCATTGCACAGAGAAATCCTGTTTTGAAAAACCAAAAAGAAAAAACAGACAAAACAAATTGGCCTTGAACTTGCAGTCCTCCCATCTCTCAGCCCACTGAGCACTGGTATTATGGGCGTACACACCTAGGGCTCAGCTAAAAGTGAGCATTCACTTTCGGCCAGCCACCTCTCTTTTGTTCTTAATTCTCACACCACACCTAGCAGATAGGTTTCACTCTTCTGTGATCACACCAAAGAGGAAGCTCAGTGATGTCAGGTAATGTACCAAGGCCATCCCGGCATCCTAGAAAATGGTAGGGCAAGGCTGAGAACTTGGACATCTGGCTTAAGAGGCCCATTGAAAGGCAACGGCCAGGTGGGAAGTGCCTAGAAGCAGGTGCCCAGATAACATGACCAAAACCTATCCGTTCAAGACAGCCTAACATACCCTTTGGTCAGGTAGGCCCTGAACACCTGAATATGTGCCCCAGGATCACCCAAGAGACAAGTTGGTGTCCATAACATCTTCATGGGAAGCCATCCAAAGAGACAATGAATTGCCAGTGCCGCAGCAATCAGACTTCCTCCCTCTCAGCTCTGCTAAGTGGCCAGAGTTCCCAGTTTAGTAACCAATTCAAGACTTATGGATGACAAGAATGTCCAATACATCCCAGGGAGATAGACAACCTTGAATTGCTTCTTCTGCCAGGGGGTGTTGGCGCTCACTTTTAATCCCAGCACTCAGGAGGCAGAGGCAGGTGGATCTCTGTGAGTTCAAAGCCAGCCTGGTCTACAGAGCTAGTTCTAGAACAGCTAGGGCTGTTACACAGAGAAACCTGTCTCAAAAAAAAAAAAAAAAAAAAAAAAAAGAATTGCCTCTTCTATCTACCCATAATGGTGGTACACACCTGTAATCCTAGCATTTGGGAGGCCGAGGCAGGAGGATCGGAACTTTAAAGTCATCCTTGGTTCCTTAGAGTGCTTAGAAAGCACTGCCAAGTGAAGCCAAGTAGCTTCCACATCAGACGCTCTGGCTTAAGACCAGCTCTGAGATCAAGACTCGGGGTGCTGTGCCTATTTAGTGCCATTCCCAGTGTCCCCACTTCTTGGGAACCCCTAACTCCTAAATAAAGTGGATGTCTGGTTATCCTGGGTAACCAGTGATGCCCACTCCAGCACCTGGAGGAGCATTCCTCCTTCCAGGTCAACTCTGGAATGGGAGGACGGCAAGAAGGCAAAATTGGGGCTACAAACCCAGGCAGTAGCATCAGGAGGCCTCGGAGAGTGGTCATGGCTAGGGACAGGCGAGAAATCAAACCAGGGCGAGGAAGCTGATGCAGCTGGAGAAGAGTGGGCATCTGTGGAAGGCCAGGGCATGCACTCCACTTCCTGAGGATCAGGTGGCAGCAGGCACGGGAGCTGTGCGAGGAGGCCGTGCACAGATAGGGCTGGGTGGATGGTACTAAGCCTTTAATCTGCTTAATAATCTCTTGTGTTGTTAGAATGATAAAAAATAATTCCAGCCACCTGTCCCACCCATGGTGTCCTGTAGAACACTTTCACACCTATTGCCTCATTGTGTCTCTACCACAATCCAGGGGAGGAAACAAGGCTGGCCTTTTAAGAACTGCCTTGCTCGTTGGAGGCCCTGAGGGTTAAGTTGTGGGACTGGCAGAGCCTCATGGCTAGGAAAAGACCCAGGGCTGAGGTATCCTGAAACTGGTGTCCAGTGCCTCTGTGGTCACCTGGGGAGAGGTGTCCTTTGCCCTCCCCTCATTATCATCTTCATCTTCATGAGTATCATTCATGTGTTGATTTCTCTACTAGGCCGTTGTGTCAGCATGGAAACACGCTGTAATTTCTCCAATCTAAAGAAAAATAAAAACCACAGAATACTCTTGACCCACATCACCATAAAGTCCTTGCCCATTCTCTGTTCCTCACATATAGCAAAAACTCTTTAAAAATTTAAATTCCTACAACATGTCTCCCCCCTGCCCATCACTCTTCCCACCCCACCCACCTCCCTTCCTCTGTCTGCTCCTACTCTCTCTTGGACTGAAGCCAGGGCTTTGTACAAGCTAAGTGTGAGTTCTACCACCGGGCTTATCCCTAGCCCACTGAGCACTCTGGAGAATGCTGTCATCCAGTTCATCAGCAACCTCCATGGGGCCAAAGCCAGCAGCAGCCTCAGCCCTCGGGGCCCAGCTCAGCAGAATCTGACTCATCCATTCAGTTCCCCAGAAACATCCTCCACGCCTCCTGCTTCCGGTTTTTGTTTAGCAGGCCCCGCCATGTCCTGCGCTGGGTCTCTGAGTCTTCTCTTTCTGCCTCCTTCCCTCAGGAGCCCAGACAGCATCCTCCCTGCTTTGAATATTGTGCTTTATGCTGACGACTGTAAATCTACACCTGTCAGCCCTAGTGTCTGAGCTCCAGACTAGAATGCTCAGTTGCCTCCACAGCGTGCCCTTTGCAATCTAACAGACCCTTCATCCTATAACACATGCAAGCGGCTTCTTTTTCCTGGGTGCCTCTGCCTTTAGGTTCTTCCCACAGCCTCTCTCATTGTTCCCACTCAGGACAAACTCCTTGGCAGCTCTACTCCTTTCCTTATACATCAGACTCAGCTCCAGGTCTTAAGGCTGAATCCCTTATCTAGAGCTTAAGCCCTCTGCCAAGCCCCAGTGCCCTTCTTTCCCAGTGTAGACACAATTGCCTCCCTCCAGGCTCATTGCAATGCTCCTGCAGCTTCCCCGGCTGTGCCCACATCTCTGGTCCAGCTAGCAGGCAGGAGTGGGAACCCCCCACACACCACTCTTGGTATCCAGCAGCCAGTTGCTTCTCACAGGTCCCCTCCACCATTGACCTCCTCCTCCCCCACTTTGCTGCATCCAGTTGGGTCCCTTGCTGCCTAGGCATAGCAGGCTCCTTCCACACCCAGGGCATCACACCTGACCTGCTCCTCTGTCTCCCAGTTTTCACTCCTTCCATATTTTGTCCCCTTCACAGCACCGAGTGCCCCCCCCCGTACTCATGCTCTGCTTCCTCCCCCCGGACGCCTAACTCTCCCTAGCCCATCTATGTCTTCCTCGGACAAATTCTGGATTTTTCTGATTTGTTTTTCTAATTTTTCTGATGTTTTCTGACTCAAGGGAAATTTAAACTCCTTGAGAGTGGGGTTCACCCACCACTCTGGTTTGTTCATTGATGTAGCCCCAGCATCTGGGATGGCATAATACACAGCAGACACTCACAGATGTTTGTGGGGAAAACGGGTGCCTGAGGAGTGAGCTGGGGGCAGGGCATGTCTGAGGTGCTGGGATGGCCCAGTTGCACAGCTGGCCCGGGTGTCTCCCTGAGTCACAGGGAGGAGGAGGAACTTTGGTGCCCAATGACCCCCATAATGTCTCATTCAATCAACTCATCCAAAAGCCTTGGCTGTGATCATCTTGAAAGTTACATAAAGAGTAGTTGAGAGAGGATGTGGGTGGGCCCTTCTGCTTAGGGAAGGGAAGGAAAGATAGGCCCTTGGATGCCACAATGCATTCCAAAATCAGCAGCTACCCCAGAAGGAGATCCCGTGCCTTCTCATTAAGCCCCTGCCTAGCGTCCAGTGCTGGCCCTGCCTAGCGTTCAGGGCTGGACCTGCCTAGCATTCAGGGCTGACCCCTGCCTAGCATCCAGGGCTGGCCCCTGCCTAGCGCCTAGCTGAGGATTCTGGGAGACTCATTGGATGGTCTCAGTCTCTGTAAGGCCCAGGCTGGTGGGAATAGGGAGGAAAGGCCCTGCCAAGGGTTCAGGGCCTCATCTGACTCCTTTCTTTATCCCTTTCTCTTATGTCCTTGATGAGGCAGTAATCCGGCCAGGGGGTGCTGTGTGCCCCTTGTCTTGCCTGACTGCAGAGCAGAGAAAGGGTCCATTGTGTGCTCCAGCTAGAGGGGCACAGTTCCCACAAACAGGTGATGCCGGAAGAAGTTGGCAGGGGCCAGCCCTGGATGCTAGGCCCCAGGTCTGGGTGCTGGACCCTGACTATCATGCTAAGCCATCTGTTCTTAGTTCCTCCTGAGGCCCAGAGAGAGCAATTGTGTATATACACGTACACACACGCACACACACACACAGACTCTCATACATTCACACACACCACATACACATGCATATTCACACACTCACGCATACACTTACACACACTCATACTCTCATGCGTTCACACTCACACATGTACACATTCATTCACACACATGACACATGGGCACACACTCACACACACATACGCACAGCCTAAGTACCACAGTCCCCCTGCCCATTACAAGGCAGGGAAACAGAACTGGGGGGCTATGGACCTAGACTGGCCCTCTTAGCCTGTCGCCCCTGGAGGAAGCTCTAATTCCATCCAGCCCCACAGAGATTCTGGGCTCTCTGACACAGTTTAAGGTAACTCTGAGCATGCTGGAAGTTTAAGGGAATCTTCTAGTCCCCTGTCCCTGCTCTGCTTCTCACTTGGTCGTCTAGTGAGGGCCATAGTGTAGGCCAAGTCTTCCTCAAATCAAGGTAACAATACACAGTGAAAACCAGCCCCATGGGCCACGGTTGTCAAACTGATTTTCTTGTTCCAAGGGGTTATATGAGCCTCAAAACTACATGAGGACTTTCCATTCTGTCACCATCTGGAGATGCTATTTCCCCCAAGCTATGTGAAGCTGGTGGCTGGGTCTGAGGTAGGGGGAGGGTGTGGTGAACTGGCTGTCCTAAGGTCTACTTCCTGGTCACTGACACCACAGTCTGACCTCCTAAGACTCTAATCCTCCCACCAACACCTCGTGACACCGACACCTGAATGGTCACAAAGCAGCCTGCCAGGCAGAGGAGAAAGGTAACCCTGTCCCCAAGGGGAGGGATCAGGGTGACTAGGAGACTGTGCAGAAGCAGGCAAGAGAACTCACTATGCCCACCAGCCATGCAGGGCAGGGCATGGAGAGAGGAATTCCAACTCTTGGTCCAGCATGCGGCTGGCTGTCCAGCACAGAACCAAGCAGAGACATAATGGGCAGAGACAACAGGCATGCAGAGAGAAGAAGCCCTTCTGCTGGCCAGGACATCCCCACCAAATCACATCCAGACCTTATTCATTTTTACCCTAGTGTGACCTTTGGCAAGCTTGTCCCTTTGACCTTTCTGGGCCTCACTTGCTTCATCTATACAGTGGAACTAATTTCCCATACTTTCACAAGTGAAGGTCATTTGCAATGGAGATAAGAGAGAAACTGAGCACTTGGTACATGGCAGCCTTTACTGTCATTCTCATGTTAGGGCAGGGCTCGGGAGCCAGGGCATCATGTTTGGAAGGCTTCTATATCAAGTTGTAGCTGTGCGAGCCACTCCCATTAGGAAACATCTTTCTGCTTCGGTTTCTCTAAGTGGGACCAGTGATAGAACCCACTCCTGTAAATGAAGACTGCACTTTCGTTTCCCAGTCACTCAGTCTGGAATAATCACACAAAAACAATATTATTACAACACTGGCCAACGGCTCAGGCATATTCCTAGCTAGCTCTTACATTTTAAATTAACCCATTTCTATTATTTTATATTTTATCACAAGGCTCATGGTTTGTCACCTCACATCTTGCTTCTTGGAAGGCTAGATGGCATCTGCCTGATTCCGCCTTCTGTGTCCATGCATTCAGATTAGTTTTCCCACCTAGCTATATTCTGCCCTGCCATAGGCCA
Organism: Ondatra zibethicus; assembly: GCA_004026605.1. Taxonomy (NCBI): domain Eukaryota; kingdom Metazoa; phylum Chordata; class Mammalia; order Rodentia; family Cricetidae; genus Ondatra; species Ondatra zibethicus. The sequence goes on from PVIU01014409.1 coordinate 17,179, forward strand.
AAAATCTTCTTTATTAATCAATGGTAATAAAACATTCATAGCATGCAGAGGGGAATTCCACATCACACCCCTTAGGGGTTGTGACTTTAAAATGAGTTGACTATGTCTAGTGCTTAGGAAGGGCAGGGCATGTGGCCAGTTAACCTGTCCAAGGTCAGGACCATGCTTTGAGGTCTCCCAGCCTGTGCTCTCCAGCACGACTTTCTAGTCTCGCCTTCTTTGCTGTGGTTACTTTCACACACATTTATACAACGCTACCCTGGCTTCCTGAGCCAGACTCACTGGCTGCAATTCCTGCCCGACCCTACTCCTCCAAGGGCTAGCTTGGAGGTGCAAAGCTTGTGGCTTTGATACTCCTGTAACCTTAGCCAGAGAAGAGACTTTCCTTTGGTGTCAGGCAACAAATGGAGCCCAGGCCTCCACTGAGCAGCCTGTCCCCACTCCCCTGCTGCCCCATACTGCCTGCAGCCAGGCAGGAAGCTCTGAGGTCTTGACAGAACAGCCTCTTTCTTTTCTATGTGTGTTTGTGTGTGTGTGTGTGTGTGTATGTGTGTGTACCTGTGTGTGTTTGCATGAGTGTGTGCTTATCTGTGCATGTTTGTGTGAGCGTGTGCATGTCCGTGTATTCCCATGAGTGTGGAGCCAGAAGTCAGTGTAGACAACAATCTTAATTGCTCTCCATCTCTCACTGAACTTGGAACTAGCTCACCAGTACCTATAATTGGTCTTAATAATAAAAAGCCAGAGTCAGATATTGGAGTAAATGCTGAGAGATCAGAGAAGTAAAGGAGCCAGACATTAGAGAGACCTTTTACTTCTACTGAATCCTTGAACCAAAGGGGGTCAAAATTCTGTCTCTACAAAACCTCAGACTGAATCCTGGGCTCCTGTCTCCTCCCGCCTTATATTCCTCCCTCTGCCCAGCCACATCCCTTCCTATCTCCACCTCCCTAGTGCTGGGATTAAAGGTGTGAGCCACCACCACCTGGCCTCTATGGCTAACTAGTGGCTTAGCTCTGCATTCTGATCTTCAGGCAACTTTATTTGTTAGATCACAAACAAAATATCCTCACAAGTACCACTAGGCTGACTCGGGGGACTCTGCCTATCTCTTCCTCCCCAGCACTTGGTATTCCAAATGCATGATGTGCGCAGCTTTTATGTTTGTGCTGAGATCCAAACTCGGGTGCTCAAGCTTTCTCTCTTCTTCCATTGGCTGAGCCAGACCCACAGCCCCTGGCAGCTTCTTTTCTTACAGATCCATAGCCCTCCAGGGGTGGCAGGAGTTGGGAGACAAAAGAATTGAGATTAGAGGCCAGCCTGGCCTACATATCAAGAGCCTGTCTTAAAGAGAAAGGGGGGGGGGTGTGCATCACAAAGGCCAAAGTCACCCTCCAATTCTAAAAGAATGAACAGAGCACCAGAGGAGCTCAGTCCTCTGTGCCATTCAACTAGGAAGCCCGTGTTTCTCTGAGCAAAGGGTACTGTGTGAATCTCTTCTTACTTCATTCTTGTAGCACACATGCATGCACACATCAGCATGAGTGCACCCCCCCCCCCATTGCTTCTCTTGGCATTTTGGTATCAGCAGACTTGAGCTGTCTTCTTGGCTGTGTGATGAGGGCAAGTTGGTTATATTCTCTGCTTCAGTCATGTCACCCAACAGTGGGGACAGAAATGTGACATTTGCCACAGAAGCTTACATGAGTATTTGAAAACAGTCACAGGCCCATCTTGTGATATTTTAATCCTTCTGTCTATGTTATACTTCACAATATATGAATACATCTACTCCTGGGTTTCAGCTTTTGAAAATCTTAAATATGGATGAAGCAAGCATTTTGACCATGCTGCTTGCCTTCCCCAGTGCTGACCATGATGGGCAGTTGTTCCCTTCCTAGACATGCTTGCTTATAGGCTCTTGGGTCACACGTGTACTTTTGTGCAACCGTGTGATAAGGACTTTTCTGCGGTTTGCTTTCTTCTCAAGGTATCTGCGGTTTGCTTTCTTCTCAAGGTAGCAGATAAGAGAAACATTTCCGCTGTACTGCGTCAGTTTCGTTAAGTGGCTCCTGCATCAGTTTCGTTAACTGACTCCTGTCAAGACTGGGTGGTTTCCAGTAAAGCTCTGTGAGAACCCGCCCTCTAAGAACGGCCCAGGGCTCTCTCGCCACTCCTGTAGGACCGACCTGCTGGCTCAACACATTGCAACCCCAGGTTTTTATATTTGTCCCTTGTCTGCTGATGGCCTCACTATGGTGTGGCTCTCCCAGAGTGCCTCAGCCTCACTTCTGAGCCATGTTTAAGGGAGGGACAAACAACAGATAAAAACTAAATTCCCATTGTAGCAAGGTCAAGTCAGCTATGTGGCCAGAGTCTCTGTAGATCAGTGTTTCTCAACCTGTGGGTCGTGACCCCTTTGGAAGGGTTGAACAACCCTTTCACGGGGGTTGCATATCAGATATTTATATTACGATTCATTAAAAGTAGCAAAATTACAGTTATGAAGTAGCAATGAAAATAATGTTATGGTTGGGGGTCACCAGAACATGAGGAACTAACTGTATTAAAGGGTCGAGAATCGGGAAGGTTGACAACCACTGATTTAGATGCAGTCCTACTGAGTGGGAGAATTAGGACAGGGTCCCACTTCCCCCCTCCCCCAACAAGCCCACTCTGCCCCGGCTCCACCAGAACAGGGGTGTGGTCAGGTTCCAGCACTAGACAAGTGGCCATCAGCAAGCCAAATTTCTCTCTAAGACCCCTAACCTTATAGGCTGACGTGTGACAATATCCACTTGCCTGTGCACACAGGGACAGTGAGTTGAGATAACGTAGTAGCGTGTCCAAGGACCGTCATATATTCCAGACTTCTTACTCATGTTCTAGCGCTGCCCTGCCTTTGGCCCCATCCCACCCGCTCCTGCAGAGTCCTGTGTTCAGCTACAAGTTAACCTTTCCGGGTGGAACAGTTACTTTTCCAGGTGTCAGCAGCTGATTTTAGTTTGCAGCTAGTATGTTAACTGTAAACAAGGCAACCCACTGCCTGCTCAGAAGATTGGCAATGCTTCAGTCACCATGGAGAAGCTAGCTTGTTACTTTTAGCTGGTTGCTTTTCCCCTCGTAATGCATGCTTATAATGGGATTTTTAAAAATCATTTTACATTTATTTGTGTGTGTTTGTACACATGCGTGCCACAGTGTGTGTGTGGAGATTAGAGGACAACTCATAGAATTCATTTCTCTCCGCTGTGTGGGTTCTAGGGATCAAGTTCAGGCCACCAGGCCTTCTAGCAAGTACCCTTATCTGCCCATCTTACTGGCCCTTATAATGGAATTCTGATGATGTTTGTTGCTCTCATTAAACTGTCAGTTCTTTGAGGGCAAGTTCCCTGGAACATAGTAGGTGCTCAGTAAATATGAGCAAGCACAAATAAGTAAAAAGCTCCCGGTTGGCTCTCAGGCATGAGGCTGCAGCAGTGGATGGTAACTCCTTTGGGGCAGCCACCCTGGTTAGCACCATTCGGATGAGCATCCAGGGCCAGGGGCCAAGCGCAGGTGCAGCAGTTATTATTCCACGCTTCTCCGCAGCCAGCTAGCTGTTCTGGGAGGCCACTGGGTGGGTGTTCCTTGGAGGGGCACCCCCAAACCTGTTCAGGTCCAAGCCTTCTAGGTTGAAAGATTCTATTTCATGAGCTCACCCAGGGGTGACCAGGCTCTGGGAAATCAACCAAGCGCTGCTGATTGATAAGCCAGCTCAGCGATTTATTAACTTCTGCTTGGCAGCTGTGCCCACTAAACAGCCCGCAGCATCTGAGCCCCCCTCCGCTACCCCTTGCTTGTTCTCTTTGCAGAGGAAACTTCACTTAGGAAGCCAAACCTCATTCTGCCAAGTAGACTGGAGTGAAAACGATAGTGAGGGATAGTGAGGGATAGTGGATGCCTCTGTACAGTTAGGATGACGTGGCCCTTGATGCCATCCTGCTTTGTAAAATGAAGGCACTGAGGTCACATGGCTAAACTGACTCTTGAAACCTGGAGCAAGGACTCAAACCTCAGCCTTCCGCTTCAGTCTGCATTCCAGGGAAGCCCTGCCCTTAATGCTGCCGTGCTCGGAGGCCCGATCCTTGCATAGAGGCCCCCTCAGCCCTCACTGCACCTCCCCATTTTCCTTCTGTTAAAACTGTGCAGAGTCCCCTCAGATCTCTCTGCCTCCCTGACATGATGTCGGAGCCACCTGAGTCTCATTAGCAGCACCTGCCTAGTCTTGGGAGGATGCCGCTCCTGCAGATGCGGTACTAGAGCCCCAGTAACAGCTACCATTCATTAGGCACCGGCTGGAGGTCAGGTGTCTCGGACACAGTATGGTTAGCGCAGGCTCGCTACAACCTCATGAGGCAAATACCCGATCTTCCCTCACAGCTAAGGATTCGCAGGCCAAGGAGAGGGTCGGCATCTTGTTCGTTCTCCCAGCTGAGTAAGTGGCAGGACAGCCTCCAAGCCAAGCCAGATGACCTTCAAGACAGAGCTCAGAGTCACCCTTGCCCACTACACCTTACAGGGGGGGTGACCCATCTCATGTACCATGTGCTGGATTTGCTGGAGTCTCTGGTTCCTGTATTCTGTGGCATTAGCATGGAGGGCAAGAATCCTCCCAGGGTTCCCTAGGGGCTGCAATCTAAAACAACTCCAAGGAGTCTGGGTCCTGGGAGTGGAGCTCTTGGATGGGGTGAAGGGAATGGATCGGGACATCTTTCAGGCTCGCTTTGGGCAAATCCAAGCTCCAAGGTCAGGTGACCTCCCTCTTGTCACCTCCTTTCCCACAATGCTCCCACTGTGCTTACTCACTGTTCACAATAGGTCCCTCAGGTCCCCAGGGCTTCCTAAGTTTGTCCAGTCCAGTCAATGCCCACGGCTCCTTCACACCCCAGGTAACATGCCACCCTCCTAGGACACCATCCTCTTGAACGGTCGAGAGCTCTCACTCCACAGCCCTAATTATAGCAAGGACCCAGCTCCCATGGAATTATCTGGAAGCTCTCCCCCCACATGATTAAGCAGTGAGCCTCGCCAAAGCACACAGATTTGTGTCCCTTGTGGCTTCCAACTCTTAGTCCCTGGCATGCATTTATTACCCAGTGCATTTGTGTGCGTGTGTGTGGGATGGTGTATGAGGAACCCAGGCCTTCCATATACAAGTGATGAAGGAGCTAGGTGCCGAACATGAATGAATCTAAAGAAATCTCAGCCGGTGTGGATTTGGTTCTTCCCCTTTTAGACACTGGGAGACTTTGGGGACTCTATCCTCCAAAAGGTGTCCCTGCCTGCCTAATTTCATATGCTGCTTGCAAAGGGTTTCTGCGGCCAAGATTGAACCCAGAGAAAAGCTCTGAGGGAGGGGCGGAGTCTCTGTGGGCAGTGGAAAGGGCTGGCAGGGGTGGTTGGGGACAGAAGGGAGCTGTGGCTAAGGCAGTTGGTGCAGAATCATCCACTAGGCCCAGAAGGTTCCCCTGGGAGATCAGGAGACACATTAATCCTGCGTGCTGCAGAGAGCAGCAGAGCGGAATGGTTAGGTTCGTGGGTGCTGGAGCCAGCCTGCTCAAACCCCGGGTTTGCCATTTCCCCACGTGAGGGAACTAGGATAAATATTTAACATCTCTGGCCTCAGTTTCCTCTAGTAATAGCAGTTTGACTGGAAGGAGCTGATGTCCATAAAGTATGTCCATAGCAAGCTCCTGGAGTACCTGAAGTGTGCATTATCCTCAAACACGGAGCAGCACCTGGGACAACAGCACGAAGCCTGTCTCAGCAGAAAGCCCCCTGCTTCAGGAAGCCCTCATAAGCGGCCACACTCACCCAGGACAGACTCCAAGTTAACTGCCCGAAAGACAGACTCCTGTTAACCTTCAGCACTGCCAGAAGGCCCTTTGTATTACTGTGGGATTACTCTCATCTCTCTAACATTCCCCCCAACCCCCAGACTTCAGCTTCAGGGAGCGGGCAGGGATCGTGCCCTCTGCTATACCTCTGCCTGGAAGAAAATAAGCTCTAGATATAACTAGGGGTGGAAGGTGTTGGGAAAATTCCAAGCTATGGGCTGTCACTAAACCAGCAGGTCCTAGAACCAGCAGCTTAGCCCCCTTAGTGTCCACACTGATTGAATATCTGACTTCTCATTCTTTCCTCTCTTCCAGTTCCTGGCATTTGATACCCAGTTGCTAATGGGTAACCGTCGCCACTCGCTGAGTCCCGAGGAGTATATTTTTGGAGCCCTCAACATTTATTTAGACATTATCTATATCTTCACCTTCTTCTTGCAGCTTTTCGGCACCAACAGGGAATGAGGAGGCCTCCTCATTCCTACCTTCCTCCAGAGAATGTCCCTTCCCTGTCCTGTGACCCCCTCTGTGCTCCTGCAAGTCCAGACATAAACGTGCTGCAGCCAGCTTGTGAGCGGTCGCTCTCCCCTGCAGCCAGCCCTCACCTTGCCCTCTGCAGCTTGTACATATGCCATCCTTGGGGCCCTACAGATCCGAGGCCACACCACCCCCTGCAGTGCCCCTGGCACCCAATTACATCTTCCAAATGGGACAGTCAAGGCTGAGGGCACCTCTGGATTTGCAGACCCAGGGAATGAGTGGGAGGAAGCCCCCCTCAGAGGTGGGAAGGAGACCCCAGAAGCCTGGCTGCAACTGTGACCCCACCAAACCTGCTCTAGGATTTTATTTTTTCTCTCAGGTTGAACAACTATGTATTGTAAGGAAAAAGGCTGAGGGGACATGGATCATAAGGACAGGGCACCGTGGTGGTGGGGGGAAGCTGTCCCACACTGTCCCTCTCTCAGCTGTTAGGACCAGTGGCTTGTTCTAGGGACCTGGACAATATAAAAGAAGTAGGAATGCTTCCATTGCTTGCCTCAGTTTGCCCTCCCTGGTCATAGGACCGACAGGGGAATGTGACTAAATGTGGGCCTGTCCTGAGCTCCCAGGCAGGGGAACAGGGGGTAATAGGTCAAACTGCAGCCACTGGGCAGGCATGTGTGAATGCAGGACTAACACCCCATCTTTCTTTCCACAGGCCTGAGAGGGAAGTGAGGTGGGGAGGCCTGGTGAAAGTAGTTCTAGCTGCTGAACCAGCCCTTACCAGGGGCTGTCTTTCTGTTCCTTCCACACCGATTTCCTAAGCCTTCCCCTATCTTCTGCTTTATCTCCAGTCAGGCCTCTGGGGCCCTAGGAGTTGAGGCATCCATGTCCCTTCCTCCAGTGTCCCTGGCCACTCAGCCCAGAGTCCCTGGGCCCTTGCCCCCTTATCTTCACATCTCTGTAATTTGGAAGCTGCCCAGCTAATGGTCACAGCCAGGGCCAATCCCTTGAGCCTATCCCATGTGATGAGGCCAGAGCTCCTTATCGGCCTCCTGGCCGCTGGGATCTCAGGCAGAGTGTGCGTCAGCCACCCTGTCCTGGCTGAGTGCCTGCTGGAGAGGGGACCAGGGGCCACACCTGGGGCAGCATGCAGCCCACATATGCACACGGCCAGCTCCAGGCCAGTGGAAAGTTACTGCGTGGAGGCTAGGAGACTCTGTGGATGTAGGGGGCTCTGTTTGCCCCCAGGAAACAGGACTGGGTAGCCTATCCATTCCTGTCCCTGCCCCTCCCACCTTTGAGAAACATTACAGAAGCCTTTGAAATTTTGTTCTTTCTTGGCTATTTGAGAAAGGAAGGAACCAAGAACGTAGGTGGGGTGGGGCAGTTGGCATGAGTGCCCACTGCTGCAGTCCAGAAAGGGGCCCTGCAATGTTGATCATCACATCCCCACTGCAGAGGCAAAGCCAAGGGGTTCAGAAAGGCTTGGTGACAAATCCATCGCCATCTAGTAATCCTGGGGGTCAGCCACAGCTGCTTTATTCGAGGACCCCTCCAGTCTCAGTCCGTGCTGGATTGAGACTGTGTGAGCTATAGATGTAGGTGGTCAAGCCCTGGCTTCTCTGGGGAATTATTGTCATACCCCCCATCTCCCATCCTGGCACTCTGAGATGCTAAACTGAGGTTTTCACTCCCTGGAAGTCAGCTGGGAGGCAGGATTCCTGGCTTCTGATTGGGCCTCGCTGCCCACAGACTTGTGTTTTGTCTGTGACTCTGTTCCCCTATCTATAAGTCCCCAACCAGTGCCAATGTGGGGCAGGGAGAGGTACCAAGACATGACCACTGACTTTATCTAGTTGCTCACCTTGAAGGCCTCCCCTAATCTCTGGCTTCAGCTCTAGAAAGGTTCAAAGTCCCTCCCCCACTGATCTGCCAACCTCACACTGGCCAGTTTCCCAGAATCCACTTGTCCAAGTCCTCTTCTTCTGGGATAATCTATGCAGAGACTGAGGACTGAGAAATTTTTCCAAGGCTAAATTCCAAAAACTTGGGGGAGGGGCAAGCCCTCAGCCATAAATAATGTGACCCAGGCACGAGTCACAGTGATCTCAAAGATGGCTCGGGCAGGATTAGCTTCAGTCTGCTCTCCAGCCTACAGCTGACCTGAGAAAGCCTTGGTGTCGACCCCTGACAGAGCAGCGAAGAGTCCCAGGAACACCTGGGTGGGTCTTGGCAGGAGGAAGGGCGGGAACAAGAATGTAGGATTATGAGGAATGCGGGATTATGAGAAACCGAAGCTGGGCAGGTGCGGCAAACTGTGAAGGAGGAAGGACTCCCGCTGGCCCCTCACATTTTTAGTTCGGGTGGGGCCGGACCTGTGACGGGGTGGGTTGGATTTCATAAAGTTAGAGGAAGCCAGGAATCCATCTGCGATGAGAGGCACAGAGAGGCAGCATGACCGACCGATCAGGAGGTTCCGGGAAGGAGTAGTCACGTTAAATTCCTCACTCCCCACACCAGTTCCTGGGTTCGTGTGCTCTTTCGATATAGCCCAAGGAAGCCACAAGATTAAGAATCTTGGTTCTTTCATTTCTCCTGTAGGAGTCAGGATCCCTCAAGCACCCTAATTCCAAAAGGCGGGGTGGGAGTGGGGTGCGGGGGGGGTGGCAAATTGGAAATTTTACACAAGGACCTTGCTGCCCCCTTCTGGCTGTTAGGGGAAAAGCAGAATCCGGCTTGGCAGGGAAGGAATCGGTCCCTGGGGACAGTGGCGAGGGGCAGGACTCCGACCCCTGCCTTAAGCTTCCCCCCCCCCCCCGACAGAGACTCATCTGCCACACACCCAGACGCTGCTGCCCTTTTGGCCTCAGCTCCCACGAGCTCCCCCGGGTCCCTCTCACGTGCCCTTCTCTGACCTCACCTGCTCAGGACCTGTGACTGATTGGAAGTAAGAATAAAAGCATTTACTAAGACACCTGAACTGTTTGCTTGTGGCCTCAGTTGGCTTTGTAGCGCGCATGGCGTCACCCAGCAGTGGGATGTGGCTTTCGTGCAGAAGCTCCCTTAATTTCCATCTTTATCTTCATGTGGAAAAGTGAGGAGTCCTTCTGCTCACTACACCCTTTTCCCGAAGCCTTCTGCAGATTGACCCAACTTGCCTGGTCTGCGGGAGCCTGCCCTTTTCCTGGCCTTCTGGTAGAGTCATCTTCCTTTTTTGAGCAAAAGTATTTCCTCAAAATGGAGTATTCTAGCGTGCGGTAGTGGAACACACCTTTAATCCCAGCACTCAGGAGGCTGAGGCAGGTGTCTCTCTGTGAGTTCAAGGCCAGCCTGGTCTACGCTAGTTCCAGGACAGCTAGGGCTGTTATTCAGAGAAACCCTGTCTCAAAAAACCAAAAAAAAAATAAAGGAGTATACAGACATCCCCAAAAGCAGTAGTTTTGAACTTATAAGACTCAAGCTGCGGGGGGGGAGCTGTTTTGTGCACCCCAGAGCCACACAGCTTACAGCCCACAGACAGAAGCACCGGTTGAGAGCAGGAAGGGAGGGATCTATGTCAACCCTTTTATTTTACATAACAGAAAACTTAGGATCAAAAGTTTCAGTGATTGAACTAAGCTTATGAACAAATTAGTGACCAGGAGTGGCATCAGAAGGCAAATCAGCTAATTGTGTGTTAAAAGGTTCCCATGAGTGACGTCAGCTCGACACAAACAGAGAGGAAGGAACCTCAATTGAGAAAATGCTTTATAAGGTCAGGCTGTAAGCAAGCCTGTAGGGTAGTTTCTTAGTGATTGATGGGGAAGGGCCCAGGCGCTTGTGGGTGGTGCCACCCCTGGGCTGTGGTCCTGGGTTCTAGAAAGCAGACTGAGCCCAGCCAGTAAGCAGCAGCCCTCCCCGGCCTCTGCATCAGCTCCGCCTCGATGCTCTGGCCCTGCTTGAGTTCCTATCCTGATAAACAGCGATCACAAAGAGTAAACTGAATAAACCCCTTTCCTCCACAACCTGCTTTTGGTCATGGTGTTTCATCAAGCAGCAGTCACCCCAACTAAGACACCTGCATGCCCAGGTGTGTGGGAGGGGACATGGGCACACTGGAGGGGGAATATTATCCTCTTTACTAACATGATTTTAATATAAATTCATCTGGGGGCCTGGAAAGAAGAGGCAGCAGGAGTCAGGGACAGGGAAGAGAACATCAGTAGCTTTCATTGAGCACCTGGTGCATACAAAGCAAGCCATGGCCCGGAAGAAGCAGAAGGAAGCCCAACAGTTTGAGACCCCATAGCCTGAGTCCTAAGTAAACACTCCTCCCCCTCCTTCTTTCCTTTCTTTTTCTTCTTCCTTCCTTCTTTCCTTCCTGTCTTTTGTTTGTTTGTTTATTTGTTTGTTTTGTTTGGTATAGAGTCTCAACGTGTAGCCCAGGCTGCCTGGCCTCCAACTCACAGCCTTGCTGCCTTGAGCTGGGATTATATGCATGTACCACCCTGCCTGGCCTGTGCATGTTCATTCATGGAACCCCAGGAAGAACCAGTGCTGAGATATAGTACAGGTGAGCAGGAATGGTTGGGGAGGAAGCGACAGAGCAGTCCAAGTTGGGGAGAGGGAACACTGGACTGTCTGTCATGCTCCGCCGCCGCCACAGCCCTCCAGTCTTCCCATCTCATGCCCACACTGTTTCCATTAGTTTCCTGAGGCTGCTGTAACAAGTCATCATGAACTGGGTAGCTTAGAACCACAGAATGCTTTCTTACAGAGGGCTGAAGCATGCCTGTGCCCTCGGGAGGTAAAGACGGCTGCTAATTTTCTTCAGCATCCTGTGGTACCTTCCAGTCTCTGCCTGCTTCATCATGTGGACTCTCCCCTGCCTCTCCTCCTCCTTCCTTTAATGGGCAAGACTGTGTCTGGACCGATAGCTGACACACATTCAGACTGATGGGCTCATCATTAGATCTTAGTCTAGAAAAAGATCCAATTTCCACAAAGTCCCATTCACACATAGGGAGTTTAGGAGCTGGACATATCCGAGTGGGCCACTGTCCAGGCTGCTCTAGAGGCAGCTGCTGACTCCACACAGCCCTCTCCGCATGACAGAGAGAACCTTCATTCCCATTGCCCATTCCCCAGTGAGGCTGGACAAATTCCGCAGCCTGACCCAGCTCACATATAAAATCCATCTCTATTCAAGTATGTCTACTCCCTGAAAACCTGTTTGCTGACTCCTGGACTATGCCCTCCCACACTGCACAGGTAGCTAAGACACTTCCTTCCCAACTCACCACCCCAGCCCTCTCCATTCTCTTTTCTGGGAAAAACTCCAAAAGAAGCCAGCCCTTGCTTTCTCTTACTAAAATACTTCTAGTGCCTTCTGTTTGCTTCCTTTTATCTCTTGAGCTATTTTATAAGTAGCCCAAGTGCCCTGGGCTACCATGCTGGAGAGATCATGGAAGATACTCTACCAAGAACGGCAGTTCAGCCTTCCTGCCATGCTCACCAAGGCGGTGGCCACATAAGGAAGAAGTTAACTTGTACGTGGCCACTCTAACTTCAGCTGCTCCTGGCCTCAACCATTTGAGTCTTCAAGGCTGAGGTCCAAGATTTTGTGGCACATGAACATATTTTTTTCCTGTCCAAATTCCTAATTCACAGATCCTATGAGCACAGTTAAATGGCATGGTTTTGGGCCATTAAGTCTGAAGTCATTTATTTGCCAGGCAGCAGATCCCCAAAATCATGTGCTGTGTGGAGTAGCATATGAGGGACACTAAAATGTGTCTTCCTACTTCAGACAGAGCAATCTTTCTCAAACCAACCTGGAGCGGAGCTGATTTGATGTAATTCTAGGCCTCAGGCCTGCAGCCAATGCTATGATGGAATGAGATCTGGGGAGGTCTTGGGAGGGGTTGAGTGTGTTTGCTGGAGCTGGAGGGTAAACTGGAGCACTTAGATCAATGGCTCCAAATTCTTCGCTCAATGGAATGTGCTGGAAGTGCTATATGTGAGTCTCGAGAGTTCTCTGGCCCATTGATTTTAGCAGAAGTTCTAAGCAAACTCTGACTGTCCCTCCTTGATTCATAAGCCTTCCCTTGAGCAAGTCACCATGGCACTAGTGTAATGGTTCAGTCACAGTAAGGCTGACACTTCCAAGTTCTAGGACCATGCATGTGCGGACAAGCCCTCAGGCAGAAGTGCCTGATGGCCCCAGGACGTTAAAGGACCCGGCATGACCCACGCAGTGCACGGTTGCATCATCCACGTATGACTCAGCTAAGCCCTTGTGCGCATGTGTGCAAGCTCCGTCATCTGCATATGACATAGGCATGTCAACCCCCTGTGCACATGCGTTAAAAGCTGGATGCGCCATCTCCTTCTCTCTCTCTCTCTCTCTCTCTCTCTCTCTCTCTCTTTCTCTCTCTCTGTGCACACTGACTTCCCCAGGTCTGTACACTCCCCTCTAATAAACTCCTAAGCAGGTTTGTTGCGTGTTCCGTGTCTCCTTCTCACTCATGCCAGGTCATTTCATTGGTGCCGTGAGACTTGGGAGGCTCTCCCATCCCGAGCCCTTCTCCTGGGGTCATGATCCGAAACCGGGTATTTTTTTCTATAGCAACCACATGTTCCATCTGCCTGAGCGCAACCTCTACGTACACCACCGTCTTCAATTGGTGAGTTTCCCCATTCTGGTCAGCTTAACTGTTTCTCTGAACCCGAGGAATTGACTGTTGAGCTCCCAGAAATCTTCTGGTGTACCTAGAAGTTGGGGGACAGCCCCCACCCACTGCCTTCATGGCTATGGTTGAGCCCCTCACTGACATTCATCTGAATTGCTTCCCTTAGCTGAAATCGTGTTCGGATGACCTGGGGTCAGTCCTCCCATGACTGGGGGCCCAGGGTCCCTCGGATTTTTCTTTCTCTTTTTTCTTTTTCTTTTCCTTTGGACCACTATGAGAGATTGCTCAGTCTCCAGCCTCTCTGGCTTCCCGGTTGCCTGGACCAGAGCCAGTCAGGTTTTAACTCCCCACCTGTAGAGAGAGGATGCTCTTCTACAAGACCTGCAGTGTTCGCCGCCATCACACCCTGCCTATAAAGGGGAGACGTCCCCCTATAAGCCTTGTGGTGTCACTGTTTTCGTAGGTTTTCACGGTTTCAGCTATGAGTAGCAAGCCATCCAAGACTATCAACCCAGCCTCCCCCCTGGGATGCCTTTTAGAGGCCCTGAAACCCCAGGCCTTAATGCCCTACTTACAAATTCCCACACTTGTCCATCTTTGTTCAAAAAATGGCCTCGTTAGAATTTAGATAACAATCTAAATGGCCGCCTAATGGCACCTTTGATCTCGTTATTCTATGGGAGCTTTCTAACTATTGTCAGTACACAGGCAAATGGAAGGAGTTTCCTTATTTCCAAGCCTTTTACTATCTAAGCTCTAAGTCCCAGTCTTATGATCTCACCTTTCATGATAACTATATGATCCTGCCTAATAACCTACTTCCTGAAGAGCACAGGCGAGTTTGGAAACAGGCCAGACTACATGCAGGCGAGGTTCACCAAACACATGCAACACATCCCCCAGGGGCAAAGGCGGTCCCCAAGCAAGAACCACACTGGGACTATAACACCCCAGGTGGAATTTTAGCTAGGGACCAGCTTTTTACTTGCCTTCTGGCAGGTCTCCTCAAGGCTGCCCTCAAGCCAGTAATCTATATAATAAGCTGTCAGAGGTTATTCAGGATATGAAGGAAAATCCTTCTGCATTTTTGGAATGCCTCACTAAAGCCCTGTTACAATATACTAACTTAGATCCACAAACCACGGAAGGCAGACAGTTACTCATGACTCATTTTTTTTTCTCAGTGCTACCCTGACATTAAGGTTAAACTTAGACATTTGGAGAAAGGCCCCTTGACCCCACAGGCAGAAATCTTAGAGTTGGCTTTTAAGGTGTACCATGGAAGGAATGTCAAAACTCACACTCATCACTGTCACATGCTAGCCACGGCCCTCCGACTGGCCGAGGCGACAGACCAGCTGTCCATGCTATTCCCTTGTCCCCTGGGGCTTGAGAACAGCCAGGCCTGTATTTCAAATGTGGTAGAGCTAGTCACTAGGCCCGATCATGCCCTAATCCCCAGCTTTGTCCCACGAGACCTTGTCCAAGATGCCATAGGGAAGGACATTGGGCAGTTGATTCAGTGATGTGGGAGTCCCCTCTTTGTGTTGCTTGTATTGGTTAATGAATAAAGAAACTGCCTTGGCCTGATAGGGCAGAGCTTAGGTAGGCAGAGAAGACAGAACTGAATTCTGGGAGGAAGAAAGCAGAGTCAGAGAGATGCCATGGATCCACCGGAGACAGATGCTGGGAATTTTACCCGGTAAGCCACTGCCACGTGGCAATACACAGATTAATAGAAATGGGTTAAACTAAGATGCAAGAGTTAGCCAATAAGAAGTTAGAGCTAATGGGCCAAGCAGTGCTTTAACTAATATAGTTTCTGTGTGATTATTTCCGGGCTAAGCTAGCTGGGTGGCTGGGATGAACAAGCAGCCCTCCCCGTGCAACATCGTGGCATAGAGACATCAAACCTAGACATTTCCCAAGTTGACCTTCTAGGTCTGGCCATGGACGAGTGAGGCTGCCTGGGCTCCTTTGACCCAACCACAACCATCATCTGTAACAGGGAGCCACAGGTAAACATTACGCTATCAGGACTGCCCATCTCCTTTCTCTTGGACACCTTTCTCTCGGTACTGAGGGAATTCTGGGGGCCTACCTCTCCTTCTAGTTTCCCTATTGTCAGGGTAGGGGGACAACCTTATCTACCTCAGCAGACCCCATCACTTACCTGTGTTTTTAGGGGTGTTTATCTCATTCATTCAGTTTTAGTCATGCCGACCTGCCCGGTACCTCTCATGGGAAGAGATGTTTTAATCAAAAGTAGGAGCTTCCATTTCATTTTCTCCTTCCATTCACCTTACCTCAGGCTCGCCAACAGCTCCCCTCCTCCTTATAGCCTCCCAACCTCCCAGCTCCAATGTGTCTTTTCCTCTACCAGCCTCTCAGGTGGCTCCCTTCCAGGAACTGACCGGCAGCTTGATTTTACTCATATGCCCACAGTCAGATGAGCTAAATAACTCCTGGTTTTGGTGGACACCATGTTTGGGTAGATTGAAGTGTTTTCCACCACTAACAGGAGGGCCCAGTTTCGATGATCTCTGAGAAATTATCCCCTGGCTTGGAATCCCAACTTCTCTTCAGTCGGATAATGGCCCAGAGTTTATCTCCCAGATCTCTCAAACTTTAAGGCTCTTATCATTCCCTGGCATTTTCATATCCCATACCACCCTCAGTCTTCAGGGAAGGTAGAATGAACTAACCGTTCCTTTAAAAAATTTCTTGTTAAAATGTCACAGGAGCGTCACCTCGACTGGGTAAAACTTTTACCTCTGGCCCTTCTTAGACTTAGGGGTATCCCCAAAAGCCCCCTGCACCTCGCCCTTTGAACTCATGTATGGGCAGCCAGTTTTAACCCCCAGCCGGTCACCCAAAACCTCTCCCCTTCCTGATCACTTGCTTACTCCACTGTTATCCCATCTACACTCCCTATTATGGGATTTTACTGACTACTCATTACCTCAACCATGTGCCAATTCATGCCCACCACCAATTAAAATAGGAGATCAGGTACTATTTTTCCCCCAGACTAACACCCCTCACTCCTATCCCCTAAATGGCAAGGCCCCTTTAAAATATTTCTTGTAACTTCCACAGTTGCCAAGCTCAAGGGACTCTCATTGGATCCACCTGTCCCACCTTAAATCTTTTACTCTTCCAGCTCAAGATACTCTCTTTTATACAGTAACTCAAGCAGGTCCCTGCTCCCTTAAGTTCCAGAAGGCACCAAGATCAGCCACTCTTTCTCCAGTTCCAGAAAAATAAAGTCTCATCACCGTACTCAACTCTCCTGTGCCAAAAACTCTGTATAAGCTGTTATTACAGGGACCATCATTAAACATAGAGCCAAAGGTACAAGGACTGTCAAAAGCCCAGGTGGTAAGAAACAATAATGAGTTTGGGGACATTCACAGCCCCAGACTCCAAAAACTCACAAAACAAACTTTAACATAACAGGTTTATCACTGACTGCAGCAGTGTCTCCTGGATGTTAGGTAACACCATGATGCTAAGGAGAACAAGTGCCTTAAGATTTGCTTCAGGTAAAACATTGAGGGGTCTAGTAATCCTTTTTTCTAATAATTCCCCCTTCTTTTCCTTCCTTCTCCCTACCGTCTTCCATTCCAACACTATACCATCGTAATCATAAGCTTTTAATATGTCTAAAATTTATTTCTTTTCAAACATTTTTTCATAAGCTCCAGGGAGCCAATTGGACCTATCTAAACGGACCAGACTTGCCCAGAATAAGTATCATTTAATTCTTTCCTTATCATTCCTGGTCTCGGAAACGTCTGGGAAATTTCCTCCTCCACACACCCCCCAAAAAACCCCTCTATCTACCATCTTGGGACTCTCCTCCCTTAATCACCAGGATCTAAATTTTTTCCAGACATAATTTTCTGCCTTTCCAGCATCTTGCGAGATCCAAGCTGCAAGCCAGTCAGTTCCACAGAGCCCAGAAAAAACACAAAAGTGATCAGTCACCCCAGGATGTGGTCAAGCATCTCAACTCCCCAATGCCCACAAAATCAGCAGGAAGCAGTCACGAGAGACCTTACGATGCCCCATTCCCACCCATTAAAGACTCCAAGCTCCCAAATTTTTATAATAAACAAAAGGGTGGAATGTAATGATTCAGCCACACTTCCAGATCCTAGGGCCATACATGTGTGGACAAGCCCTCAGGCAGAAGTGCCTAATGGCCCTGGGAATGTTAAAGGGCCCCACGTGACCCATACACATGCATGGTTGCATCATCCACATATGACTCAGCTAAGCCCTTGTGCGCATGCTTGAGCTCCGTCATCTGCATATGACATAGTCAGGTCAACCCCCTGTGCGCATGCGCTAGGCAGCTTTTAAAAGCTGGATGCACCATCTCCCTCCCTCTCTCTCTCTGTCTCTGCACACTGACTTCCTCCGGTCCATACATGTCCCTCTAATAAACTCCTAAGCAGGTTTGTTGCGTGTTCCATGTTTCCTTCTCACTTGCGTCAGGCAATTTCAACTGGGATAGAAGATGTTGCTTCAGTTGTCTGTGAGTTATATATTTGCCCCCAGTAACCATGAAGTACGTGGCTGTGCAGGCCTGAAACACCAGAACTGAGGGTGGAGGCAGGTAGGCTCTGGGAGCTCACTGGCTGGCCAGGCTAGCAGAAATGGCAAGCTTCCAGCTCAGTGAGAGATCTTGTCTCAAGGTAATACAGTAGAAAGATACAGAGCAGCGGTTCTCAGTCTGTGTGTGCACACACACACATGCACACACACGGATGGCCAGCTGCCTAATGTAGTTGGAACGCATGAGAAGTGATGACCTAGACCTACAGAAGAGACAGTTACGGGGGACCTGCCCTGCCTGCCAAGGGAGGGAGCTCAACTCTGCAGGCAGGAGGCACATCCAAAGTGGGTAAGTAGAGGTGTAATGAAGTCAGATCCGTGTTTGAGAAACAACTCTGAAAGACAACTTAGTCTCTGGCTAGAAACCACATTTCTAGATGTTTATCCTAAATGAATAATTCCTAAGGAGGAACAGGGTTGTTTGCAGGAATAGCATTCATAGGAGTAAAAGTTGGACAAGTAAATATTAAATAATAAAGGGCTGCTCAGCAGACTGTGCTGCACATTCTAGTAAATATTTAGCAGCCACAAAAAAAAAATGACGAAACAGGTAAACATTTACACAGTGCTTTACAGTTTGAGTATGAAATGCCCCCACAGGCTCCTGTGTTGGTGCTAAAGTTTGGGGTGCACAGCAGGCTTTGAGGTCAGGTCTAGAAGCAGGAAATAGGTACTTGGGGGTACATTGCTTGAATGTAACAGGAATGGTCTCTCGTATAATTCCCAACAAGTTCTAATTTCTCACATCTTTTCCATCTACATCCCTGTCTGCATTCCAGTCTTTGGAGCTCCCCGGATCCCAGGATCACTCAGTAAGTCCCATTACAGCTTTCTTCTTGTTTGTAGTTTGTTTGTTTTTGTTTTTCAAGACAGGGTTTCTCCATGTAACAATCCCAGCTGGCCTCGAACTCACAGAGATCCACCTGCCTCTGCCTCTGGAATGCTGGGATTAAAGGTGTGTACCACCACTGCCTGGATCCCATTACAGCATTCTAAGCTTTAGGGCTAGATCTTGCCTGCCTCTTCAATTTTCTCTTTGTTTTCTACCTTTCACAAGGTGGGCTGCTCTATTACGTGTGCCCACCATGATGCTCAGTCTCTAATCAGGATCACAGAATTGGAACCAACTACCTACGAGGCAAAGTCACTGAAGCAATGAGTCACAACACACCCTTCCTCTCTTAAGCCGTTGATGTCAGGTATTTGCTACCAAAAACCTAACTGAAAATCTATAGTGGGGCTGGAGAGATGGCTCAGAGGTTAAGAACACTGATTGTTCTTCTAGAGGTCCTGAGTTCAATTCCCAGCAACCACATGGTGGCTCACAACCACCTGTAATAAGATCTGGTGCCAACTTCTGGCCTGCAGAGACACATGCAGGCAGAACATTGTATACATAATAAATATATAAATCTTTAAAAAAAAAGAAAAAAAAGAAAATCAATAGTGGCAGGAAGACCATTTCTATGGTGGCACAATTATATGGATCCTAAGCCTTTATGGTTATTTTGCAGGAGGGATTTGGTAAAGTATTTTTGGTTTGGTTTGAGTTTTTTTGTTTGTTTGTTTTGTTTTGTTTTTTGAGACAGGATTTCTCTGTGTAGCATTCCTGGCTGTCCTGGAACTTACTTTGTAGACCATGCTGACCTTGAACTCACTGAGACACTCCTGCCTCTGCCTCCTGAGTGCTGGAATTAAAGGCTATTGCTGCCCAGCAGGTTTTGGTAAAGCTTTAACAAGGCTAGAAAATGCTTAGAATGCTGTGACCGGGTTTGCTGGGTGATCCTGGGTGCTCAAATGTCCAGAACATGGACAAGGATGTAGACAGAAAAGACTATGCCCGTGAGAGATTGCAACTCACTTAGGAATTAGACCAGAGACCATTCCTGTTACATTCTGGCAATGAATTTGTCTACATTTTATTCATTCTCTGAGATTTTGAAATAGGCTGAATTAAAATGTCTAATTAATATGGGGGAGAAAATTTCAAGGCAACCCAACACTCAGGGTGTAACATGGATATTACTAGCTGCTTTTAGATGCATTTACAGTGATGAGAATTATGAGCTTATAGGAGAGGAGAAAGAATTTTTGCAGCATTTCCTGAAAAGAAGCACATATAGGGGCTTGAGAGAAGGCTCAATTGTTAAGAGAAGTTGCTGCTTTTGCAGAGGATCCAGGTTCAGTTCCCAGGACCTGCACAGTTGACTCGCCGCCACCTGTGACTCCAGTTCCAAGGGATCTGACACCCTCTTCTGGTTTCCAAAGGCACTCACATGTACATAGCACACATACACACACACATACATAAGTGCACACACACATACACCCGGGCACTCACACATACAAAATGCACACACAAACACCCAGGCAGTCACACATACACCCAGGCACTCACATATACACAGTCCATACACATACACCCGGACACTCACACATACATAGTGCACAAGCATACACCCAGGCACTCACACATGCACAAGTGCACACACATACACTCAGGCACTCACACATAAAATAATAAATGAATAAATATTTTTTTAAAAAGAAGTGTGGGGTATAGCCTTTACTCTGGCTGCCATGTCATGTGACCATCCCTTCACAGCAGTGTACTCTGAGAAAGTGAGTCACCTGTCAGAAATCACCTTGCCAGCTGTGTTTCATGCTCCCATTTCACCACATATTGTAAACTTTGTTCACACCAATTTGTGCAAAAACAACAGCCCTGTGCATGAATGAATTGGCAGGTTGTGAAGACTAGCACCAAGCTTTAGGGTGGTACTGGCGGAGCTATGGTTCAATTCCTAGAGGTCAAGGTGCTGGGACCCACCATTCTGGCCAGGGTACCTTTAGAAATAAGGTCACATGTTTGCACTAACCAAAATCTAGCATCATTGGCACTGCAGAGTGAACACAACCCCAGAATGATATGCCCTCTCTGCCTTGACTGCCCCAACCTCCCTAGCTTCCAGTGATGGCTAAAGTTCGTCATATTGGAAAAAGTCCCTGAACTGCCTTCTGTGTTTGAAGAAAGGCTTGAAAGTTACAAGAAGATCAAGGAGGCTGATTTGCTGCTTAAGAAACATAAAGCATGGGATGACATCATCAAGGTCCGTGTTTCCCTGCGAATGAGAGCTGGCAAGAGTAGAGGAGAAACCGATGTCATGGCCAGTGCAGGCGACCTTGCATCATCTACAACGAAGGCAGTGTATCACCAGTCTTCGGAAGCATCCCTGGTGTTACTCTGCTTAATGTGAGCAAAGCGGACATTGTGAAACTGCTGGTGGGCATGTATGGAGTCCTGCATTTGGACAGGGCTTTCCAGAAGTTAGATGAATTCCTGGCATTTTGTACGAAGTGGCTCTCCTCAAGTGTAATTAGAACTTCCTCGTATATATGATGACAAACACAGACCTGAGCAGAATCTTGAAAATCCCAGAGATCCAAGGAGCCCTCTAAGTACTATGTGAGAAGATTCACCATAGAGTCCTGAAGAAGAATCCACTGAAAACCTGAGAATCACATTGAAGCTGGACCCGTGCGCAAATACTACAACAGGACGCCATTCTCCACAGCTGGACCCGTGCGCAAAGACTACAACAGGACGCCATTCTCCACCAGGTCAGAAAGCACAGACTTTGGTGACAAGGGTGGAAGTGACACAGCAGAAGGAACAGAGAAGGGGCTTTCAGCAGGAAGCCTTCCGAGAGCAGAGAGGGAAAGGTTACAGCCCCGAGAAACTAGCAGCTGAGAAGAAGCCAGAAAAGGAGCATGCCATGGAAGAAAAGAAGCCTGCTGCATTAACTTTTAGAACCTGCTTCATTCCATAAAGAGCAAATGAAGACAGCCTATTTGAACAAAAACCTAATGAAAGAAAAAGAGAGGCGTAAAGTTGGTACCAAAAAATTGTGTGATGGCTGAAGAGGTCAGGGCCATTAAAAAGAAATTAAGTATTTGCATTGGGAAAATAGGAAAGATACCTTGGCCTCGTTGCAGGAATTGACCAGACTTCACCCATTGTAGCTCAAGGGGGGAATGAAGAAGAAGCTCTGTTGTTAGTTGTTTTTACTCTTATGCTCTTTGGGTTCTTTTGCTTTTTTGAGGGGTTGCCACCTAGCTCCCAAATATGGAAACAGAATTTTCTGTCCTGCCTGGTCCCATAATAATTTAGTCCCAAAGAAATACATAGAAGCTTATATTAATTATTAACTGTTTGGCCTATTAGCTCAGGCTTATTATTAACTAGTTCTTACAACTTAAATTAACCCATAATTCTGGTTGATGTTTAGCCATGTGGCTTGGTACCTTTTCTCAGTGAGGCATTCTCATCTTGCTTTCTCTGTGTCTGGCTGGTAACTGTACCTCTGCCTTTCCTCTTCCCAGAATTCTCCTAGTCTGGTCACCCCACCTATACTTCCTGCCTAGCTACTGGCAAATCAGTATTTTATTAAACTAGTATGAGTGACAAATCTTTACAATGTACAAGAGCACTACCCCACAGCATTTTCCCTTTTTTCAAAACAAGAACTCTGAATCTAATCTCCTTTGTTCAGCTTTTTTCCTGACCATTATCCAAAATAACTTGTAACCAATACTCTAAACAAAGACAAACATCCATAATTCATTTGAGGGGAATGTGGTTGTACTTTCTAGGCTACTTCCTGCTGATTGGAGTGGATAGTTGATGTGGGATTCCCCTCTGTATGCTATGAATATGTTTTATTACCATTGGCTAATAAAGAAGCTGCCTTGGCCTATGTCAGGACAGAATATAGCCAGGCAGGAAATCTGAACAGAGATACATAGAAAGAGTAAGGTAGAGTCAAGGAGATGCCATGTAGCTGCTGAAGAAGGATGCCAGAACCTTACCAGTAGGCAACAGTCTCATGGTGATACACAGATTAATAGAAATGGGTTAATTTAAGATGTAAGAGCTAGCTAGGAACCAGACAGGCAGTGGTGGCACACGTCTATAATCCTAGCACTTGGGAGGCAGAGGCAGGTGGAGCTCTGTGAGTTCAAGTCCAGCCTGGTCTACAAGAACTAGTTCCAGGATAGGCTCAAAAGCTACAGAGAAACCCTGTCTCAAAAAACAAAAACAAAAAAAGAAAGAAAGAAAGAAAGCTAGGAATACACTTAAGCTATTGGTCAAACAGTGTTGTAATTAATATAGTTTCTGTGTGACTATTCAGGTCAGGGCATCCAGGAAATGAAAAAGCAGTCTCTGCTTACAAAATGGCATCAACAAGGGCCAACTACATCCACATAAAACCTGAGAGAGCTTGGGAAGAAATGACACAAAAGAACAGAGTTAAGCATGGCTTCTTGGTAGTCGCATTTTTTCAGATAGACTGTTTGCTGGTGGCAAAGAAAGATGAGGCTCCTTTAAGAGAAGGCATCCTGACTCAGCATTAGTAGCAAAAACTTCATGGCTTCTTTAAGAGATGGCTTCCTGATTTGTGCAGGTAGCATGGACTCTCTGGCTCTTTTGGGAGATCCTGAACTTAAATGGGGTTTGTGAGCAACATGCTACTAGTTGCTTAACAGTGACATAGACCCGCTGCATCCCCAGAACTGGGACAGTGAGCATGGCTAGCAGAGGTGGTGAACATATCTCTGCCATGTCAGATGGTGGAGCCAACAGGCATGGCTATGGAGTTGGTCCTAGCCATACCCACTTAGCATTTAAAAAAAAAGTGCTCCTGGTCAGAAAATGATTACAGATATGCAGTAAAAACAGATTCAGACAAAATAAACCTTTGAATGGGACACAGTGTGTTTTAAAAAATTACATAGGCTTGGGAGAGAGAAATAATATAAAAAATAGAGATAGTCATAGATTAAAGGAATAAAGAAAAACAAGCCACATAAAGATGGAATATATACAGAGAGTCTGGATTATGTATATTATTGTGTTTTCTTTGAACTTTTTGACTGCAGAGAGACATTGATTCTGGGGGCTGCTAAGTTAAACCAACATAAAGGTATCTTGACTTCAGAATTTGGGTTTAAGTATTTTTTGCTTTGGAAAAGATGTTCTGCTTTTGTTTCCATAGAGAATAAGAACCTGTGAATTTCTTCCAGGCTAATGTGGTCTGATGGAACAAGACCCCCCCAAAAGGTGTCCATGAATCCTAAAAATACTTTGACCAACAAACATCAGGAAACAGTTTGGAGAAAACTATGCCCAAATCCCCAAAATGATTGTTTATAAATGTTTGTTTTCATTTAAAAGGGGATATGATATAGAGATGAATACTTTGCATTGGTGTGGATCTTGTTCTATTGATACAAATTTAAGGACAATTTTTGTTACAAAATATAAGTACTTCTGCTCTTATTTAAGGTATTGTGGTTGTGCAACTCATTTAAAAATGTAATGTATAATTTAAAATTACAGATTAATAGATAGTCATAATAGTCAAACTTGTAGTCATGTTAGGTTTTCCAGATGTACAGAGATTAGGTATTCTTCAAACTTTCCAAAGACCTATAGAATATGGCATTTAAAATGTTTTAAAAACTTAGACTTTTCTTGACAGTGAGACATGTCTGCTTCTGGAAGCACCAATAACTTCAGAGAAGTTGATGGGTATTGAATAAGCTTGTTATGGAATTTGACTTCAATGTGACAAGGCTAGCTATCTGGGCAAGAAACTCTTCTTGCCTGGGCTGCTTGATTGTATGCTGTGTATATTGGGCATGCAGGACCCACAAAAAATGACTGCTGAACTTGCTAAAAGAAGGTGAGATAGTCCCTCAGGGTTTCTGCTTCATGAAAGAATCTGCTAGACATTCTGCAAGACACAGAAAAAAGTGACTGACAAACTGCCAATATAGGTGAAACAGTCTTTCAAATTTCCTGCTTCATGGAAAAGTCTGCCAGTTACTATGGGCCTGTAGGCTAAAGATGGATGCCCCAATGTTACAGAAGAACTTTGGGTGAATGTCCAAGCAGCAGCTGTTTCTGTCATTTCTCACAATTTTTGGAAGTCATTTGCTTGCACTTCCTGCTTAATCAGTTAATATTTTTTCCTTCTTGGGTTTCTGAGTGAGTTGAAGACTAGATAGTTATAGTTTTCCTTATTTACCTGATGCAGAAATGCAAGTTGTGATAGAAAGTAAATTAGGTACAAAACTTTTGACTCACAAGATAGGATAGATATAGAGTATTTTCTCTGAATTTGTCAATTGTTGATGTATTTATTGCCGTATATATTGTATATAATTATTGTACTTATCGTATATAATTTTTTATATTAGTTATAGCCTTTTTATTTTAGACAAAAATGGGGAAATAGACAGTCAATGTGGATGAGAACTAACCTACTGAATCTCAAATAAAGTTGGAGAACTGCCAAAAAAGGGGGGGAATATAGTGGTATTTTATTTATGTTTTAATAAATAAAGCTTACCTGAAGATCAGAGAGTAAAACAGCCACACTGATCAGCCATACAGACCAGGCAGTGGTAGCACACAACTTTAATCCCAGTAGCCACACCAGTTATCCATAGAGGCCAGGTGGTGGTGGTGCACACCTTTAATCCCAGCACTAGAGAGGAATTTAAGATAGGAGGAGACGGCTCATTCTGCATGTTGCAGTCTTTTATGTTACATTTGTTTAACTCTGTGAAACTGATTCTTTGCCTGTCTAAAACACCTGATGGCCGGGCACACATGGTGGCGCACGCCTTTAATCCCAGCACTCGGGAGGCAGAGGCAGGTGGATCTCTGTGAGTTCGAGACCAGCCTGGTCTACAAGAGCTAGTTCCAGGACAGGCTCCAAAGTTACAGAGAAACCCTGTCTCAAAAAAACAAAAAACAAAAAAAAACAAAAACAAAACAAAACAAAAAAGACTGCAACGCATCTTTACATCATTAAAACAAATATTCCCCAGCATAAACAAATGTAACACACTTTAAAATGATATTCCACAACAAAGCTGCTGAGAGGGTCAATCCTAAGCTTCAATAGAGACCCCAGGAAGTAGAAAGTGCCGGAAACAGGGATGTCTCCTGGAGAGAAGTGACAAGAGGGCTGGCAGCCAGGAGGCTCAGGAGCAGGTATAGCCAAGTCCTCTGGCACTTACATTATGCCACTGTGCCCTGGAAGACAGCCATAGAACTACAGGTCCTAATGTTTGTCGTGTGGTGTGCCTATCTTGTTTTGCCCGGATTCTTCCTTGCTACTCCCTATTCATCCTTTTTCAAATGGAAATATGTAACCATGTCAGAGAATTTTGAAGGTACACATTTTCTTTTTTAAGAAAAGTGATTTATAGCTGAGAGAGTTTGCTTTAAAGTCTCAAGGACCTGAGCTGGGCGGTAATGGCACACGTCTTTAATCCTAGCACTCAGGAGGCAGAGACAGGTGGATTGCTGTGAGTTCGAGGCCATCCTGGTCTACAGAGTGAGTCCTAGTACAGCCGGGGCTGTTAACAGAGAAACAGGAATGGGATGCTGCTTTTTAAAGAGGTGCATTTTGATATCAAGTTGACAGGGGATAGACTCATCGTGGTTAGCTTTGACTGACAGCTTGTTTGGCTAGAGAAGTACCCAGGAGTTTAGTAAAGACTCATCTGAAGGGGCTGTGAAGGGTTCCAGGAGAGTTAACAGCAGGAAACGCACACTGAGTGGGTGGCAGCATTCCATTGTCCAGGGGCCTGGGGAGAATAAGGAGCCCGGAGAGGAAGCATCCAGCTACTGCAGGCATTCTCTCTCCGCTTCCTGGCCTCTGTGACGTGAGCTGTCCTCTGCCATCATCTCTCTGACGTGGACTGAAACCTCCGAAGCCAAACAACTGTCTTTCCCTCTGGCATGCTCATGGCTGGTGTTTAGTCAGTGACTAGGAACTAGCCCAGACTCACAATACTGAATGATGTTAAATTTAAAAGCAAATTACAAGGGGCTGGAGAGATGGCTCGGTGGTTAAGAGCACCAGCTGCTCTTCCAGAGGACGTGGGTTCAATTCCCAGTATCCACATGGTGGCTCACAACCCTCTGTAACTCAAATTCCAAGGGACCTGCCACCCTCTTCTGGCCTCTGTGGGCACCAGGCACCGAAGTGATGCAGAAGCTTTCATGCAAGCAAAACATATATATATATAATAACAATAATACAAAGTATTATGTATGATCCCATTTTAATAAAAAATATTTTGTAACTCTTCCTTATAATAAAATGCCAACTAATACTATATATTCTTTTTTAAAGTTTAAAAAATTATTTTAGGGTCATTGGTGTTTTGCTTGTGTGCATGTCTGTGTGAGAGTGTTGGATTCCCTGGAACTGTAATTACAGACAGAGCTGCCATGTGGGTGCTGGGAATTGAACCCAGGTCCTTTGGCAGAGCGGTCAGTGCTCTAAACCTCGGAGCCATCCTCTTGATCCCTTCAACTAATAATATAGAGGGAAGAAAATAATTAGAAAATTATCACACTGAAATAATCAAAGTATCCCAGTAATGACTAACTTGGGCAAGAATCATCAATGGATGTGAAAGCTTGTGGGTCAAACTTTGATGGAGACTTGTTTTTCTTCGGGTGATGCTGGGGATGGAACCAGGAAGCGCTCTACTACTGAACTATAGTTTCAGTCTCTGCTTTTTCTTGTTTCTTTGAGACAGGATCTCATTACATAGTTCATATTGGCCTTAAACACATGCTCCTCACATTTCTGCCCCCTGAGCGCTGAGATTACAGACGTGCTATTTCCTCTGTTTAAGCAGCTTTGTTGTTGCTTTTTTTTTGTTTTGTTTTTGTTTTTCAAGACAGGGTTTCTCTATGTGTAGCCCTGGCTGTCCTGGCACTACTCTTGTGGACCAGGCTGGCCTTGAACTCACCGAGATCCACCTACCTCTGCCTCCCAAGTGCTGGGACAAAAGGTGTGCGCCACCACCGTCTTAAGCAGCTTTGTTGACCAACAATTGACATAGTGATACTTCACCCATTTAACATTCTCTGCCAGTGTTTTCAGTGTATCCAAAGACTGAAACCATCACGACAACCTAATTTTTGAAAGTTTTTGTTCCTATTCTCATTACAGTTAGAACCTGATCCCTCCATCATGGTCCTCAACCACCGGGAGCCACTAATTTATCTTATTCCTTCAGAACTCACTAGATAGCTAAGATAACCTGGAATTGTTGATTCTCTTGTGCCCAGATCATGATAAAGTAGTTCCACACTAGCTCAGAATGGAGTATAATAAAGCGTTCTTTATTTAAGGGTAGACTCACAAATCAACAGTCTTCTGCAAGAGCAGGGAACAAGAACCGAATCCAGCTGCGAGAGGCTGCACACGTCTTTATAGTGCCCAAGGCCATGGCCAGAGTGGTCAGCATCTCAAAGGCCATTGGCTGAAGGAGGTTTCCCAGCACCTCCCCCTTTTGTCTAAATCAGGGAGTTCCAAACCCAATACAAAACTATATACAATAAAAACAGATATCAAAGCCGGGCGGTGGTGGCGCACGCCTTTAATCCCAGCACTCGGGAGGCAGAGGCAGGCAGATCTCTGTGAGTTCGAGGCCAGCCTGGTCTACAAGAGCTAGTTCCAGGACAGGCTCCAAAGCTCAGAGAAAACCTGTCTCGAAAAAGAAAAACAAAACGAAACAAAACACAACAACAAAAAACAGATATCAAGTATAAAAATTAGAATTATGCTGGGTGGTGGTGGCACACGCCTTTAATCCCAGCACTTGGGAGGCAGAGGCAGGTGGATCTCTGTGAGTTTGAGGCCAGCCTGGTCTACAAGAGCTAGTTCCAGGACAGGCTCCAAAAGCTACATGGAGAAACCCTATCTCGAAAAACCAAAAAAAAAAAAATTAAAATTACAACGACATAAACAATATTAAGCAAGAAATATATGCTAAATATTTCAATAATTAACCTATCCTAAGGAGTCTAAATCTTGTATTAGAAATGTCTTGGCCAAGTCTTGAGAGGCAAGTAACTACGACTATCTAGTCTTCAACTCCATGAAGGCCTGAGAAGGGAGATAATATTACTTGAATAGGCAGGAAGTGCAACCAAGTAGCTTCCAAACTGTGCTGGCTACCTGGGCAATCACCCAAAGTCTCATTTGCAATCTTGGAGCAATCAACTTTGGCTAAGGCCTAGAGTAACTGACAGACCATTTTCAGAGGCAGGAAAATTTTCAAAACTGGTTTACTCTGTCTTGGCAAGGTTTGGCAATCTTTATTCTTATATCCTGCTTGTCCAGTCTGGACAATGTGTATTTTGTCAGTGGTCAAGGCATGGGCAGTTTCTTGCCCAAAGGCCAGTTTTGCCAAGAAGAAAACAAGCTCCAAGTGGAGTGTCTTCAGTGCTCCACATTCTCTCGAGAATAAGTCGGTGCTGCCAAGATTCTGTGTCTCACGTCAACAGAATCCTAAGTTATTTATTTTTTTACTTTTTAAAAATATTTATTTATTTATTATGTATTCTGTCTGTGTGTATGTCTGCAGGCCAGAAGAGGGCACTAGACCCCATTACAGATGGTTGTGAGCCACCATGTGGTTGCTGGGAATTGAACTCAGGACCTTTGGAAGAACAGGCAATGCTCTTAACCTCTGAGCCATCTCTCCAGCCCCCATCCTAAGTTATTTAAATGCTATATTCTACAGTTCTTTGAAGTGGTTAAAGATTACCTATCTATGTAGAATACAATCTCTATGTATCTAAAGAACCTTATTAATCTAACTATAAGTATGACAAACATGATGACTATTGACCTATAATTCTTAATACCTATTTAGCTTAAAGACTAGGGCTCCATATTAGAACATTAGAGAATCTCTAAACAACTGTGGAACAAATGGGGACAATGACCTCAAAATGTAAACAATGTATAAGTATCTTGATCAGAGGTAGAAATGTATAATACATTATGATAAATATATCCTAAAATTGTATCAATATACAAAATGTCTTAAGCAGAGGTAGAAGCATGCATGCATACAATCTGATAAAATAACTTTGCCTAGGTATACAAACATTGTAAACAGAAATAGAAGCATATTCAATATAACAAATATCATTTGAACTTGTATCACTATACAAGAATCTATACCAATGTAAATTGTCTATAAATAATAGCTCACAAGTATTTACTCTATTACTTACTATTATTATTAATGTGAGTAAGCTCACACTAATCTACTAGAGTCTACCATAATCACAAATCTAAGTTAACACCACAAATAATGGCACAAAGACTGGAGAGATGTATCAGAGGTTAAGAGCTCTGGCTTGCCGGGAGGTGGTGGTGCATGCCTTTAATCCCAGCACTCGGGAGGCAGAGACAGGCAGATCTCTGTGAGTTTGAGGCCAGCCTGGTCTACAAGAGCTAGTTCCAGGACAGGCTCCAAAGCCACAGAGAAACCCTATCTCAAAAAACCAAAAAAAAAAAAGAGCTCTGGCTGCTCTTCCAGGGGTCCTGAGTTCAATTCCCAGCCACCACATGGTGGCTCACAGTCATCTATAAGAAGATCTGGCACCCTCTTCTGGCTTGCAGGCACATATGCAAACAGAACACTGTATACATAATAAATAAATAGATCTTTGAAAAAT
Organism: Ondatra zibethicus; assembly: GCA_004026605.1. Classification (NCBI taxonomy): domain Eukaryota; kingdom Metazoa; phylum Chordata; class Mammalia; order Rodentia; family Cricetidae; genus Ondatra; species Ondatra zibethicus. The sequence goes on from PVIU01014409.1 coordinate 47,406, forward strand.
AATGGTACAAGTTGATGCCATGTGCCTTCTGATCTATGTGCTGGAAAAGACATTAGTCTACTTACAAAATCACTGTGGGGTGTGTGGCATGTACCTATGAGTCTGCCATTCCAGGTGCACTGGCAGGAGGACCATGAGTTCCAGATGAGTTATGTGATGAGATCTTCTTTCAAAGAATCAAGGCCTGAGAGCATAGCTTAGGGGTGGAGTGCTTGTCTGGCGCATGCGCGCACACACACATACACACACACATATCTCTAGGTCCAATCTCAGAACTGGAAAAACAAAACTCAATACAACATAATTCCACCAAGACATGCAAAGCCCGAGTCTCACCAGCAAGAAGCATTAAACATAACCAAATGAAGTCTGTTCTGTCAACCGATTAGCTTATATTCCTCAAAGATGTTCTAGAACACACACCAAGAGGAAACCCTCAAAAAAAATTTTTTTGGTGCTGTCTTCAAAGGAGAATATGCCCACAGTTGTATTTGAATAATATTGTTTAACGTTTATTGAACACACACATATTTTATATTTGCTTACAAACAGAGGGAAAGCTAGAGGGATATACATTGAGATGTTAATTATGGGGGTTGCAGAGAGCTCTGCCAGTAAAGTGCTTGCAAGAGGACCTGAACCCACATAAGAAAGATGGCGTGGGTGTGAGCTTGCAAGTCCAAAGCCGGCCAAGTCCGAGACAGGTGGACCCCGGAGATCATTGTGAGTTTCAAGCCAGTGAGAAACCCTGCCTCAAAGACAAAGAAGATCTTGTCCGTTTCCACTTTCCAGGTGGGTCTATATATGTTTTTCTTTGGGTTCACCTTATTACTTAGCTTCTCTAGGATCATGAACTATAGGCTCAATATCTTTTGTTTATAGCTAGTATCCACTTATGAGTGAGTACATACCATATTCATCTTTTTGGGTCTGGGTTACCTCACTCGGGATAGTGTTTTCTAATTCCATCCATTTACATACAAAATTCAAGATGTCATTGTTTTTTTACCGGAAATAGGAAACAGACAAGATCGCCCAATAAAATTGGGAGCATGGGGGTTGGGGGAGAAGGGAGGGTAGAAGAGGAAAAGGAGGGGAGAAGGGGAGGGTTGAGGAGAACTTGAGGGAATGGGATAGTCGAGATGGAGGAAAGACAGAGATGAGAGCAAGGAAAGAGATATCTTTTTTTATTATTTTTATTGAGCTCTACATTTTTCTTTGCTCCCCTTCCTGCCTCTCCCCTCCCCTTCAGCCCTTTCCCAAGGTCCCCATGCTCCCAATTTACTCAGGAGATCTTGTCTTTTTCTACTTCCTGGAAAGAGATCTGGTGCCCTCTTCTGGCGTACAGTCATACACGCAGGCAGAACACTAGATACATAATAAATATATATTTAGGAAAAAAAATATTCAGAAAAGGATACTTGTATACCAAGACACTTTTCTCTGTCCTCTCTCTCCTTCCTTCCTTCCTCTTTTCTGTTTTTTATTTATTTATTTTGGTTTTTCGAGGCAGGGTCTCTCTGTAGCTTTGGAGCCTGTCCTGGAACTAGCTCTTGTAGACCAGGCTGGTCTCCAACTCACAGAGATCTGCCTGCCTCTGCCTCCTGAGTGCTGGGAATAAAGGTGTGCGCCACCACTTCCCTGCTGTTGTTTGTTTTGTTTTGTTTGTTTTATTGATTTGTGTGTATATGGGGGTAGCTTGTTTTAGAATCCTCGTTGACCTGGGACTTACTGTTTCGCCCAGGTTGGCCTTGAAATACCTCAAAATGTATACCTGTATACCTGTATACCTTTGTATACCTGTACAAAGTTATTTTGTCATATTGTATGCAGAAATGTTTTTACCTCTGTTTAAGACATTTTGTATATTGATACAATTTTAGGATATATTTATCATATTGCATTATACATTTCTACCTCTGATCAAGATACTTGTACATTGTTTATATTTTGAGGTCATTGTCTTCATTTGCTGCACAGTTGTTTAAAGATTGTTTAATATTCGAATATAAAATCTTAGTCTTTAAGCTAAATAGGTATTAAGAATTATAGGTCAATAGTCATTTATGTTTGTCATACTTATAGCTAGATTAATCAGGTTTTTTTAGATACATAGAGACTGTATTCTACATAGATAGGTAATCTTCAACCACTTCAAAGAACTGTAGAATTTAAATAATTTAGGGTTCTGTTGATGTGAGACACAATTGATCCTAGCAGCATTGATCTATTCCTGAGAGAATGATGAGCATCAAAGACACTCCACTTGGAGTTTGTTTTCTTCTTGGCAAAACTGGCCTTTGGGCAAGAAACTGCCCATGCCTCAACCACTGACAAAATACACATTGTCTGGACTGGACAAACAGGATACAAAAAAAGACTGCCAAACTTTGCCAAGACAGGGTAAGACTGTTTTTAAAAGAAATTTCTGTCTCTGAAAATGGTCTTACTCTAAACCTTAGCTAAAGTTGATTGCTCCAAGATTGCAAATGAGACTTTGGGTGATTGCCCAGGTAGCCAGTTGTCTCTGTCATATACTGCACATTTTGGAAGCTGCTTGATTGTTCTTCCTGCCTACTCAAGTAATATTATCTCCCTTCTCAGGCCTTCGATGGGGTTGAAGACTAAATAGTCATAGTTACTTTCCTCTTATGATTTAGCCAAGCCATTTCTAATACAAGACTTAGACTACTTAGGATAAAATGATTATTTAGCATATGTTTCTTGCTTAATATTGTTTATGCTGGTTATAATTCTAATTTTTTATACTTGATATCTATTCTTATAGTATATAGTTTTGTATTGGGTTTGGAACTCTCTTATTTAACAAAATGGGGAGGTGATGGGGAACTGCTTTCAGCCAATGACCTTTGAGAGGCTGGACCAGGTTGAGGTGTGGCTTTGGGGTACTAAAAGGCTGCGGTCCTTCTCTTCCCACTCCACACCTGAATGTTGGACCCCTGTTCCTGTTCTATGAGTTTTCCCTTTTAATAAAGAGAAACCTTAGGATACTTAATTCGGAGTTAGCTTGGGATTACTTGACTTGCATTCCCCCATTCAACGCGTTCAGCATCAACCTTTCTTTTGTGGCACAATTTTGCACTTCTGAATGTCAACGACTATTGCTAGTTATTTGCTCACTTTCTTAATTTTCTGAAGCCTTCCTTATCAACAGCTGAGTAGGTAGCTCTTCTCTAAGTGGGTGACTGTTCACTCCATGCGTGACACTCCTTTGATGCTCTGTTAACTGCATGCACTGATGCATTTGACTGCCATGACCTGTGCTGGTCACTCTGTAGATCTGAGCACCCACAGGGCAGTTGAAACTGTCTCTGAACTGCAGGTCTTAGGGACTCAGCGCCCTCTTCTGGTATTTGTGGGTACTGCATGCACACTGTGCACAGGCACACATGCAGACAACACCAATACACATAAAATAAAAGTAACTCTTGGTTTTTTAAAACAGGATCCCTCTATGTAGTTCTGGCTGTCCTGGAACTCACTATGTAGACCAGGACTACTTTGTCTTCATGCCTCTGCTTCTGGAGATGATTAAAGGCATGCATCACCATACTGGACCCAAAATAAATAAATCTTTTTTAAAAAAATATTTTTATGGTTTATTTAACTTTTATTTTTTATATGCATTGGTGTGAAGGTGTCAGATCCCTTGCAACTGGATCTTTGGACAGTTGTGAGCTGCCATGTGGGTGCTGGGAATTGAACCCGGGTCCTCTGGAAGAACAGTCAATAGAACAGTCAATGCTCTTAACCACTGAGCCATCTCTCCAGCCCAAATCTTAAAAATTAAAAACAAAACATAATTATCAGAGCATTGTCCTGCTGCTTCATGCTGCCCACATCTCTGTTTAGGAACCCATCGTTACTATGGTTGTGAAGTCTGTTTTGATTCTTGAGACAGGGTCTCATGTAGCCCAGGCTGGCCTTAAAAAATCACTATGTAGGCATCACAATCCCTGACTTCAAACTATACTACAGAGCTACAGTACTGAAAACAGCCTGGTACTGGCATAAGAACAGACAGGAGGACCAGTGGAACTGAATAGAAGACCCAGATATCAATCCACACATCTTCGAACACCTGATATTTGATAAAGAATCAAAAAATATCAAATGGAAAAAAGAAAGCATATTTAACAAGTGGTGCTGGCATAACTGGATATCAACATGTAGAATAATGAAAATAGGCCCACATCTATCACCATGTACAAAACTCAAGTCCAAATGGATCAAAGACCTCAACATAAAGCCAGCCACACTGAACCTTATAGAAGAGAAAGTGGGAAGCACACTTGAACTCATTGGCACAGGGAACCACTTCCTAAATAGAACCCCAGCAGCACAGACACTGAGAGAAACAATTAATAAATGGGACCTCTTGAAACTGAAAAGCTTCTGTAAAGCAAAGGACACGGTCAACAAGATAGAACGCCAGCCTACAGAATGGGAAAAGATCTTCCCTAATCCCACATCAGACAGAGGTCTGATCTCCAAAATATACAAGGAACTCAAGAAATTGGACAACAAAAGAACACATAAGCCAATAAAAAAAAATGGAGCAGACCTAAACAGAGAACTCTCAACAGAGGAATCTAAAATGGCTGAAAGACACTTAAGGAAATGTTCAACATCCTTAGTCATCAGAGAAATGCAAATCAAAACAACTCTGAGATTCCATCTTACACCTGTAAGAATGGCCAAGATCAAAAACACTGATGACAACTTATGCTGGAGAGG
>PVIU01014410.1:0-52076 GCA_004026605.1 Ondatra zibethicus
GAGGGTGAAGATGGAAGAAAGGTGGACATTGGAGAAGGGAATAAGATATCTTCATTAAGAGAATCATTTTAGGGTTGGCAAGATACTTGGCCCTGGGGATCCCAGGTGTCCACGGGCATGTCCCCAGCTAGGTATTCAGGCAGCAGAGGAGAGGGTGCCAGAACTAGACTTGTACCATAGTCACATTGATGATTATCTTGATTACCATTATAGAAATTTCATCCGATGGATGGAGATGGATCTAAATATCTGTAATTCATCATTTTGTTTCCATCTGCAGATGCTCAGAGATGAAGAACCAACACCATATTATCTCCCCATTCTATGTTAAATTCTAGTTTTAGTATAATTCTGAATACATATGTAGGTAAGGAGGTAAAAGTTTATAGTAACTTCCAGTGCATTTTAAATTTAATTATGTCTATGTTAGGCAATATAAAAGGCATTTTAGATAGACTTTGTCCTTAATCTTTAGAATATTCCTACAGAGTGCACATATGCAGTAGTTTGGAGATCAGAAAGCTGAAGTCTAGAAGGGCAAAGCATATTTTCAAGGTTATGCTTTATTCCCTTTCTGTCTCAAAAATCAATACCCAGAGGACTCAGACTCAAGGCAATGTGGCTGTCAGTTTTATGTGACCTTGGCTCTGGTTTTGTAATTTGGGTATCTGCTCCATTCTTGAAAGCAAAATAAAACAAAGTATTTCACTTGGTGACATGTGTACGTGATCCCTAATCAGCAATACACACGGCCTTTTATAAACCTGTTCTATTCCCTAGAATTTTTCTTTCTCATGCATTTACTCAGAGATGCCCAACTTCTCCACTTTTCTTATTGCTTTAGATCTTTTGAAATTTATTGGTACCAGAACACCTGAGTATCTCTTGTTTCATATTCTCTGTTTCAATAAATTTATTCTATTGCGTATTGTTCCTCATAGAATTTTGTAGTATCGTAGAATTCCCAAAAGCCTAACTATACCAACATGAATCAAGGGTGTAGATGTTTCTTATAAAGGAAAGTAAGTGGAGTCATTAAGAGTTACTGGAACAATATAAAAACAAATAAGCCAAAGTAATGCCCATTGTGTTTCCTCCACCACTGAGATGATAAACTGTATATTTTAAAGTTCTGCCTATATTTTCTCTTCATTTCTTTATTGTTTTTAGGTTTAAAATATTATATCTAGTTTAGAAGTAGCTTGAATGTTCTATATATAAAGCTAATATGAAAGTTGCTTAAGGGGCCTGTGCCTGTGTAATGAGTCAGTGGATAAAAGCGGTTGATGTCAAGTCTGGCAACCAGAGTTCAGTTTGAGATCTACATGGTGGAAGGAGAGGAATGCGTTCAATTTGTCCTCTGATTTTTACAATGTTTCTGTTATATAGGCGCGTGTGATACATACATATGCATACACACACACAATAAATAGCGTCAAAATTGTTTTTGGAAAAAGGCTTGATATATCGCAATGTGCTTTGCTTTAGACTACTAGAAACAATTACTAAAAACAATTCCTTTAGGTTTCTTAGTTTCCTTGGAAACTGTAAAATTCCATGTCTTCTTAGGTGACTTGGATTTTAATTTAAATTTTAGTACTTTAATCACTAATAAGAGAGAGATTTATTGTAACAGAGTTAGTGTATGTGATATGTTTAACACACATTAACCACTCAGTAATTTTATGGCTTTTAATGGTGAATCAGTAGAGGGTATGTGTGAGAGAGGTTACATGTGTAAAATTCCTGTAAGACAAAAGAGACTTGAGTAGATGTCTACAATGAAGTATGGTTTATAAAACTACTTTATGTATTTAAATGTTAGGGCATTTTGTGAATGAAGCCAGTGAGACCAAATTCTGCCTCATAATGTAAGCCATTTTCTAATGGTTTTTTTATCAAGCTTTCTATATTGCAGTTCTCTATTGATTCCTTCCTCCCACAGTGTCTCTGGAGAATTCCCTGCTAGGCACACAGAACACAACAACTGGATTCATCATAATAGCTTTTTGAGGGAATCCTTATTGCCTGTGAACATCTAAGAAGGGGGCTGAGTTTGGAGTTGTTAATGTCAATAGCACACAGTTAGAAAGTGACTTTGGATTGATTTATTTGGGCTCAAACCTTGGATTACTGAGAGTAGACTCTATTATGTGAGAGCTCTTCTGGTGAGTCAAACCTGCCTAAGTAGTCGCTCATTAATAAAATTGATAAACATAAAATCACTGTGGGACAAAAACAGTGATTTTGCTAAAAGTTCAACATATTGATTCTGCTATCACATTCTCATTGACAACAATTAATGCCTTTATGATTGGTGTAAGTCTATCAGAACACATTTCTAGAATTCAGCTTTTTGATTTGAGGTCCATAAGCAAGTAAAGGGATTGAATATCAGAGAATTAAACCTTTTGTTTTAATAACACCCCACGTAAATAAAAAGAAATCTAGCTTAAAATACCGACACTAAACAATTGCATAATAGAATGAAGAAACAAAATGTAATAAATATAAACATGAAATCAGTTTTAGAAAAACATAAATTATAGTTTTGTGGTAAAGTGATCTCTCCAGCTCACAAATGGGAGTTAATATAGTATATATCACAAATCAGTGACTTTTTGTTAATCCAAATGCTCATGTATAAGAATAGGTCTCATTATTTAAGTTTAAGTGTACCCTGCTCTGCTTGTAGGGTTTGTAGATGCATACATTTCCATACTAGCTTTCTGTGTTAAAATCCATTCCTACCCTAGTTTTACAGTGAGGCAATAGCATGGATTAATATTTATTTGGGGAGAATTCATTCATTCTGGGGAGAATTCATCTATGATCAAGAGCAACAATCATAATTATGCAAGCAGCTTTGACTAACCAATGCATTGGAATTAGGAACTGACAAAAATCAAAGGAACCTTAATAATTGTAATTGGAAGGAATGGAGATATCATCAGATGTTTCATTGCAAAATTCAAACCAGTCTAATTATTGGCAGCATGTTATACCTACAACTCATTGCAAGAAATTTGGAAAGCATCTCAAAGTATATCTGTTAATTACTTGGCTTTTATTTGATGAATGCTAGGTTGGAAAAGCAGATGTTCCAAGTGTGGAAAATGCATTTTCCCCAGTTAAGGTTAATCTATCACGGTGGGTATATAATGTGTATATCACAGATGAGTCATCTGAGCCTGGTTTGGATCATATAACTGGTTATTATCAGGGAAATTATCATGGTAGATAAACAGAGTCTAGTTTATCAAGTGGTTATACCTATCCATAAATAATACCTTTATAACTCCTGTCAGTATTCTTTAAGGCTGAATATTAACCCAGATCTTCTTGCTATTTTAGCACTACCATTTTTTAAGTGAACCAAGTAACTGGACATGATGATTTATAGTCTCAGTTACTGTGGTCTCCTTAGTGCTGCCTTACCTTTAGAGACAGTGTTGCTAAAATAAATCTAATGTGTGTGCAACTATAAAAATATTTAAAAATATTTGGTTTTATATATTTCATGTACAATATCTTATTTGATATTTACCACTCTAATCAATGAATATTTTATTAAACTATATTAACATAAAGAAATTGAAGATTATGGTGCTGGAGAGATAGCTCAATGGCTAGGAGTGTTGGTTGCTTCTTCAGAGGACACATGTTTGATTCCTGGCATCTACATGGACACCCACAACCACCTGCAACTAATGTTTCAGGGGATCAGACATCATCTTTTAGCCTCTGAAGGCACCACCTAAACATGTGGTACACAGACAGGCATGCAGCCACAATACTTGGCACAGCCATTTCCTGGGGGAACAGCGAAGTCATGAGTCTAGCATAGCTTCTTGACACAGTTCCAACAAAGATAAGCCACATGCTATGATGGCCTTTCTGTTAGGATCTCTCTGTGTTACATGCTTGGAGGGCTATTAGCACAATGATTCACCCATGTTTTTTTCTGAGAAAATCGCTAATGTACCCTCTGAAGAAGTTCTAAATGGACTATCACTGCTTTCGTGGAGGTAACGTTAGTTGACTATACATGGCAGTTTTCTCTGTGCCTTGGAGATTGTTATCTGCTCCTATGCAAACTCAGGAACAAAATAATTAGAACTGATTGAATTCAGAAGTGGCTGACAAGGTTCAGGAGGATAGGAGAATTGGCAGCCCAGCATGGTACAGAACTCTTTTTACAGTATACTTAAACTTTCTTAGAAAAATAACCTACATGATAGAGGAATATATATATATGAATTCAGCCAAAAGAGCTAGAATGACATATTAAATTTACTGATGAGACTACAAGAGCACTAACAAGCATATATATGTTAGAGTTGTTTAATTCAACTGGCATTTATTTAGTCTCTGGTTTACGTGAAGCACAAAGACAACACAGGATGCAATGATTTAGAGCTATTCTTGTCCTTCAAAGAAAACAGACTATTGTATGAGAGATAAGATGCATACAAATACAACCACAATCTATAATTCCAGGTATGAAACATATTAAACAATATATAGTGGAGAACTAATACTGCTAAGTGTAGATTTAGCTAAACTCCGTAATGTTGATATATGCACATATATGTGTGTTCACATACATGTTGGATATAAAATGGAAATAGTACATATTAAGTAATTACTTAGATTTTGGCTTCTGTTTTCCAAAAACGTGTTTGTTTTATTATTGTTATTTTACATGTTGTTGTGAGACAGGACATTTGTTTTTCCCTCCTAGAGATTGGCAGTGCTTGCTACTCTTATTACCAAATATATTGATTACTTTGTTTAAAGGATAACTGTCTGTGAATCTCTTTCAATCAGCACATGATAGTAGAGCACTTTTTCAGGAGATAGAAGAAAACACATTACCTTGCATTTTCCTTCAAAAATGTAGTTTCAGCAGAATATTTTATTTATGGATGAACAAAATCTTTGTCCTTCAGGATTTCCTGGGAATGGAATCCATGTTCTGGTGTCTTCACAGGTCATGTTTCTGTGCACCAGGTTGGTTGTTCTGCTGTTACCTTCACTTGATTTTCACTTATCAGAACCGCGGTTCTCAACTGGTAGTCATGACCCTTTTGGGTGTCAAATAATCCTTTCACCTGCGCCATCTAAGACCACTGGAAAGCACAGATATTTACATTAATATTTCTAAGAGTCGCAAAATTACTGCTATAAGTAGAAACATGATGTGGAATTTCCCACTGTATGCTGCGATTACCATTAATGAATAAAGTAACTGCTTTGGACCTACAGCAGGGCAGAACTTAGGTAGGTGGGGAAGATGGAACTGAATGCTGGGAGAAAGAAGTTCAGAGTTAGGGAGAAGACATGGAGCCGCCACCAGAGTCAGATGCTGGGAGCCTTGCCCAGTAAGCCACAGCTACATGGCAATACACAGATGAATGGAGATGGGTTAAATTAATATGTAAGAGTTAGCCAATAAGAAGCTAGAGGTAATGGGCCAAGCAGTGATTTAATTAATACAATTTCTGTGTGATTATTTTGGGGCTAAGCAGTTGAGAACCAACAAGCAGCCTTCCACTACAGAAACAAAAATAATTTTATGATTGGAGTGACTACAAAATGAGAAGCTGTATTAAAAATCACAGCATTAGGAAGGCTGAGAATCACTGTATTAAAAGTTTTTGGAAAAAAATGTATACTTACAGCTAATATCTTGACTTTCTTGTGTGCTTATACATAAGAGGTCTTTAGATCCTTTGCAGATGGGTTAATGGAATTTTCATTACTAGTGATGTCTCAGAACTTCATCATTTTACTGTGAATTTCATACCTTGTCATTCCATGCTTGAAGTCAGACACAATCATCATTTATTTTGAAACATATCTTCCTCTTGAGTAATTCAATGATAGATGGCTATAGGAAATAATTGGACTAATTAGGTGGTAATTACTGATTTGATATTTGTCTTAAAATACTGTATTTTGAAAATTCGTTTCTCACCTGAGATTGTGGAGTGAAGTTAATTAAGCAACTCAGAATGTATTGCCCCTGCTTTCCCATGTACAATCTATACAATGGCATTTTTAAATTTTTCTTCTCTAGAAATGTTGTTTTTCCATTTCAAAACATAATTTACTATGTGCCTGTTATGTATTTGAACTCATCATAGATGACATTATGGCAGCTCTTTACATTGGTTACACTTTCAGCATTTCTCGGTCTCCAGTCTTTGCTCAATGCTTTTTCTCAAAGCACATTCAGTATATTGGCTTTATTGTAATGGTACTAGTCTGTGTCCAGGTAGCTCAAAACATGATAAGTCTTCATGTCTAAGTCAGATACTTAGATGAAAATAGTTCAGCAATGTTTGCAAGTCCATAAATTGCATAGGCCTGGATTTTCTGGCTATTTCTGCTGATCTCCACCCTGGACTTTAAGATTTTTCTTTAGTACCAAGTGAGGTGAATTGCTATTCATAGCTCAAATTCTTCAATCTAAGACTTTAAACCTCAAGTTGCTAGATGTGAGTGTAATCTTTGTGTTTAAAGACTGAAGAAAAATATGTAAACACTGTTTTTAAACTACTGCTAATATCACTCCCCCCACATTTGATGAAGAAAATAACTCACTAAAACATTGACTGGGATTGCTTTAGCAAATATATGGCTAAATAAATGTGGAGAAGCTGATCACTGATAGCATGTGATTGTTATATGTCCAGGTAATAGAGGAAACAAGTCAGTAAAGAATGCATATGAGGTTCTTCTTGTCTGAGCTATTAAGTGTGTACCTTTATTAAAGAGATGAGAACATAACAAAGAAATTGAAACAGGATCAATGCTGAGATTGACATTAAAACCTAAGAACATTCCCATGTCTGTTCATTATGAACTTATAATTCATATTTCAAAAAGTGTAAGATTTCTTCCAAACTTACAGCAACAGCCTTAGGCAATTTTGTATAATGAATATGATCTTACAAGTAGATTTAATAATTTTTATTTTATATGTGTGTGTGTTCTGTCTGCATTGAGTGCATGTGTACCACATATATACAGTGTCCATGGTGGCCAGAGGAGGACAGCACAGCTTTTGAAATTGGAGATAAAAGAGTAAGGACTGATTTGGGCTGCTCTTTGGTTTCTGGAGAAGGAATGTAGATTCTCTGCAAGAGAATCAAGTGCTTTTAACTGCTGAACCACCTTTTAAGCTGTTTTTCATACATAAGTAACATTTTGGTTGTCAATCTGTTTATCTTTGATTGTTAATTTTCAATTGTCCAAAGCATATCATTTTTTTTAAATTGAATGAATGACTAGCATGCACGGTATCCTTGATAATAAACTAAATTGCGTCTTCTGTTGTTACTTGTGCTGTCGATAGCTGACACAAAAGGAGAAGCTTTAGAGATACTAATGAAATGGTGATTAATCTCATTGAAACTGATAGAACTGGTTTGATGCAGTTTTCTTCTCCAAGGTCAGTGGCTTAGGCGATAATTTGCCAAACTGTAAAAATGTAATACTGTAGAGAAAGTGTTTCACAGGACACTTTCTTTTGCTTATGAAATAACTCATGAATAAGAACACACATGCATGCACAAACACAGTTCATCTTTTTAATTAGAATTCCTACCAATATGTTTATAGCTATACTAGAAAATGATGTGGAGGCAATAGGTAAAAAAGAAATACTCTTTTGATATGACTGCTGTAGCAAAGTATTTGATGAAAAGGAAAGCCTGTGTCATATCAACATAAGGAGAAGAATCATTTTAAAAATTATGTGTATGAAAAACCTTTTACAAAAGCAAAGACAATATCTCTTGAATTATTTAAGAAAAGCTTACCATAGATAGTTCAACCACATTTCAGGTCACCAAACGTAAAATACTTTATAGTCTATTTGGGGAATCTTGCCAGAATTCGTCCAAACTGGTCTCTGTATATCTACTGTTACAAACATAGACTTCCATTCGAGAAACTGTGTGTGTGTGTCTATGTCTGAATCTGTGTGTGTGTGTGTGTGTGTTGTACACAGGAGCTTATACCTACGTTAGTGCCTGTGAAGGTCAGAAGACAGCATTGGGATGTCATTCTCAAATAGTTTCCATCTTAATTTTGTTTTATGAAAAGAAAAACCTAATTTTTATTCAAGTGTTTACTTCATCAAGTTGAATATGATTATTAAATAACACATCCAGATTTGCTAGAGAGAATCCTTAATTTTCACTGTTTCTGTATATTTAAATGTGCAACTTGCCGGGTGGTGATGGCACACACCTTTAATCCCAGCACTCGGAAGACAGAGGCAGGCGGATCTCTGTGAGTTCGAGGCCAGCCTGGTCTACAAGAGCTAGTTCCAAGACAGGCTCCAAAGCTACAGAGAAACCCTGTCTCGAAAAAAAATAAAACCAAACCAAAAAAATGTGCAACTATATTTCTAGATTTTAATTTTCAGAGCAAATGTCTTCTTAGTGGTTTCTACACATATTACTTTCTTCTTAGGCTAAAGCTTGTCCAGAATAACATCAATGAGCTGTTGTTTTCTAACTTCATGTAAGCTGCAATAATGTAGAAGATTTTATTTCTAGATCAATTATCTGACTAAATATATATTTTTAAAAAATACAACTGCTTCAATCCTAGGAAAATTAAAGAAAATATAATATTTCAATTAGAACATAGAAACTGTGCTAATTAACCAGCATTACATCTGACGAGAAGACTGTTTCTTACAAGAACACTACAATGAGACAAAAACTGAGGGACATACTTTGTTTTATTTTCTTTTAAACACAAACCATTTCTTTGAAAACACAGCTTTTTTTTTTTTAGAGAAACAACTGAGAATGTCCATCCCCAAAAAGCTCTTCCTCTTTGCTTTTAGATTCTATATAAATTATCCTAGACTTATTGCTTTGATTAGATTTAGCTATATATAATTATATAATTATCCTAGACTTATTGCTTTGATTAGATTTAGCTATATATAATTACATTTAGTCCACCTTACCTTTTAAGACCAAATCTCTGAATATACTGAACATTGAGCTCTCAGTTTCGGCAAGGATGGTGGTTTAGCAAGCTCAGGAATTCTACTTGTGTATGCCACACTGCACTAGGATATAGATGCTGGAGGCCACAGCATGTTTTTAAGTCACCTGCTAGCGATCCAGATGCAGGTCCTCTTGCTTGTACATAAGCACTTTACCCAGCTAAGCCATCTCACTGCCCCATCAAATACCACATATTTAAGTGGCTTAGGAGATGGCTCAGCAGTAAGATATTTTAGGACTGGAATTTGGAACCTCACAATTCATATAGATGTCAAGTGGACCTGCCTGCCTGCCTGTAATTCCAGCACCTTGGAGAAAGAAATGGAACCCTAAGAGTGGCTGAGTAGACAGAATAGACAAATAAGCATATTGAACAAGCATCATTGTCTGAATATCTAACGCAATATCACGGAAGCCATCTAATATCAACTGTGGGCCCTTACATATGCATGTGCTCCTGAACACATACACATACTAATACACATGTAAATATATATATATATATATATATATATATATAGAGAGAGAGAGAGAGAGAGAAAGAGACACATACACATCATACACACAAGCATATTCAGAAAAAGACAGACTTTTTAAAAAGCATCTCCACCTAAACTCAGAGACATTCTTAATCTTTATGTCTAGTAACTGATGTTATAATATTTGTTTATTTCTTGACTAAGTTAAATCAAAAGCATTGACATTTAAATTAAATAGTACAATAATTTTCATAAATTTTCTTTGCATTCCTTTCTTTTTGAGTTTGTTTTTTATTTTACATTTTGTTTGTCCCTAGCTAGTGTCATTGGGAAGAAAACTCAATAAGAATGATCCTAATGTCCAATGAGAAACTTGAACAGGAGGACTGCAGCATTTGATCCCTGCCCCACAAATGGGCCAGATAGGCAGGCAAGGGGTGTCAGTCTTTGCTGACTCTCTTTGGAGAGAGAAGCCAAGAGTAACAGAAAGGAATTCTTTATCCTTTCCAACTTCAATGCCATTTTTATTATTAGTTGTACTCTTTGGAAAGCAGAGAACCTTACCTTTAGAAAAGTACAACTTACTTGTCTTTTCTTTCATTTCTTGTCCTTTAATTCTTGTCTCTGGCTAGTTGACATAGGGGCTCTCCGCTTGTGGCTATTACAGACTCATCAATATGAATGAGTCCCCAGACAACGTCTAGTTAGACCCACTGAATAGGAATCTAAGGAATAGAGATAATCCTTCAAGCTCCCATTCATCCTACTACCTTTTAAAATAAGTGTTGAAAGAAATAGAATAGAGAAATGGTAATTAAGAGGTGACACCAGAATCTGTCTGGTTTAGGCAATTATTCAAAAGTTACATTGGACTAGGTGCCTCAAACTAAAATGTTAGCTATTTTGAAAGCTAGACGTCCAAGACCATGATGTTCGCATAGCCAGTTTCTGTGAGGCTTTTTTTACTAGATTCCCTCTAACCCATTACTCCTAGGTGTCTGTCTCTTCATATGATAGGAAGATGATAAGCTACTCTCTTTCTGTGGCCACTAAAACACTTGTCAGAAATCCAACATTAAGTTCATTACCTCTCAAAAACCCCATCACTAAATGCCTTAACACTGAGGATTAGATTTCAAAACATGCTGGGTGGGTGGGGGGATACAGTGTGCCCCTGGGCCTAGGGCACATGAATCTGGATGCAACACAGCTGTTTTGTCTACAACGCTATCACTAAACAGGGGTTAGGTACATTCAAAATGGCCACAGATTCTTTGCATTGTCTGGCTTCTAATGTTCAATTCTTTCAAAATTCTCTTAGGTTGGTAGCCAGAGGTAAGAATATCAGTGGGAAATGAATAGTGAGTTTGAGGCAGGTTGAGGGTATATTAAACCTTATCATAAAACAAAACAATCAAACCAAACAAAAAGACTCCCCTAGTATCTAAACTGGTTTTGTATTTTGCTCAAAAGCAGAGAATGAAGCAGAAAGCTAAGTCCTAGTGAAAATTGTGATACAATGTAGTTCTGTTTCAGCCCAGGCTATTCTCTAATGTTTCATCATTCCTTTTTAGCTAAATTCTGGGATTACAAGTTTATGCCGATCCTAGAGTGTTCTAAAGCAAGATTTTAGGGACATTTTTGATTTCCTTTTCTTGGAATTCTGCTGCAGTACAAGCAAATCAAGACAGAACTGTGAAAGTTGGGTAGTTCATTTCACAGTTTGCACTAACCTGAACAACATCACATGAGACCATCTTGCCCATTCCATCCCAAGTGAACCACCAGATAAATAGTTGCGTGGCTCACTCAAGAACAAACTACAATTAAACCAAATTTTTGCGTCAAAGAAGAGTGAGCTTTAAGTAGTAAACTCAGAGATACTTGGTTCTGTATCAGTGAGCCTTGAAGACAAGTAGTCTTTAGCCTATTGATCTTTAGTGTAAAGAGCAGAAGACAGAAGGCAATGTAGCATCTCCAGGTAGGTACCAGGTATAATCATGTCTGCTAATGGAATACCTCACAATACTTGTTCTCTAGAGGAAAGAGCCTGGAATCCCAGATACTACAGATGTTATATTCTGCTTCAGATTATCTCCTTAAAGTCAGGGCATTTTCTTCTCAAGTTAAGGTTTAATTTACTTTAATTAATTTAATTAAGTGCAGACCCATGTGACTTTTATAGAATAGATCCTAAAATCTATCCTAAGACTCATTTTCTTTATTACACTGAAGTTTAAAAGTTCAAAGAATGATTTTCTGCTTTGCTTTCATTCACATTTAAATTGTGAATAGGCTTGACTGAGAGACCATGACTAGTAACTGGCAGAGACAAACTCATAACAGCCTGTAGATTTCTTGCCTAGTACCGTGGGTTAACATGCTCTGTGCCTTGAATCTAAATATCTGAGTCTGAAATCATGCACATTGCTAATGCTTAGTGACTAAGCTAACATTCCATATGAGACTTCGCCAGCCACTTGTCAGTGTTTCTGGCTGATAATGCTAAGGTAGTAAAGAGAAGCAGGTCTCCACTCACTGATATTCTGGTAAAAATGAGACTTTACATATTACCGCCTGTGTTACTTTTAGAGTAATAATTTCTGCCTAGGACTCATTTTCCCCAGTTATTTGTATTAGTGAAAATAACAATAACAGGCCCATAAAAGAATATGTGAGATAGAATGTGAAATACTTCACACACTAACAAAAAATAACAAATACATAAATACTAATAAAATAACAAATGACTTCCCGAGTGCCACACTGATTTAACATTTTACCTGAATTTGTCAACAAAGAAATAGGGCTTTTCTTTTTGTAGATAGGTTCTGATGCCATAGCCCAATCTGGAGCCCATAATGTAGCTAGGATGACACTGAACTCACAGCAATCCTCCTCCTTTAGCTTCTTCTCTACTGGGTTCCTAAGAAATAATTTAAACCACATGAGGCATTCTCTTACCACATGTAGGATTTTTAAAAAGAACTAACATGAATATAAACACATATATTTATGTATACACACATATAATACCATATTTTTATCCTATGTCTAAAATCAAAATATAGTGCCTTGTGCAATAACTATCCATTAGGAAAGGCCTGGCTGTGTGAGTATGATAGTCCGTGTGAATTTTAAAGCTGTGCCAAAACTCTCAGCCATACGATAAGAGGGAAAAAAGATGTGCCTAAATGGTTGATAGAAATTGTACATGTGACTAAATGTTCATGTTCAATAGCAAGTGGCTTTGCCTGACTTGTATTCCTGTGCAGAGATTATCAGCACCTTCTTTGGGTTGATCCTTTTGACTCAACACTAAATACAGTTTGACTGTTGTCCCATGTTGAGCCTGCATGAAATTAAAAGAAAGAAACCAGGGACAGGAGTGAGCTGAGCTCAGGTTCCCAGATGCAATGAGATCTAACTATACTTATGGGAGTGACAAGGTGGACTCGTGGTGGTCACTCTTTCTCAGTATCTCAGTCGTACAATTGAGAACCTCCAGATTTTTCAATTTAACATATAAAATGGCCTCAAGTGGGCAACAGGTGAGAGGTGGGACAGCTATCTGGAGAAGCTTTCATCTTCAAGTCAGTTTGACTTAGTTTAAAGAAAATTTTCTTATTTCTTAGGAAAAGTATTTTTTTTTTATTTCTCCTTCCACCTCCCCTTTCAGGCATTTCTTCTTGACTTGATATTACAGGGTCTGTGATTCTTTCATTAGTTTTCCACCTTTTGTCCTGTAGTCCCTTGTGTGGGTTAAATGCATTAGAGATAGGCTCAGAGGCACCAAAATGCATAGATGCTGCATAGAGGCAAGAAAATTCAGTTGTTTTCCTTTGGAATAATTAATTGTATGAAGAGCAAGCTCAAGTTTGAATTCTCCACTTCTCTCCCTGTTTCTTCTGTCTCTCTGTAGTTTGTCATTTTGGGCTTAAATTATGTGTCTTATCTGTCCCAATTGTGCATATGTCCATGTACATCCATGACTATGTATACGTATGTGTGTGCACCTCTGTAAAATATGGGCTTCTGCTCTGTGTTTATGGAATAGCACAGAGAGCATCATTTAGGCAAGAGGAACGAGGACTACTTTAATTTTTGCGCAAGAAAATAAGTTAACAAAATTTTTTCAAGGGATTATGCTTTGTACTCCAACTGACCCCAAACACTCAGTACTGCAAAAATACCTTATTAAACAAGCCTCTATGTTGTTTTCAACATTTATGGCTTGTATTTGTTATATAAGGCAACTTTTGATGTAATCTCTGTGTTCAGCTGATGGTTATAGTAACACATGTACATGTACACATATTGCCTTCTGAGTCAGGGACATGAAAGAATACATTATTTAAGCTTTACAACTATTCATTAGTTTGAGTAGTAAAAGCAGATTATTACATGGGAAGCCCAAAGCAGTTAAGATAGTTTGTTATATTGTTATTTTAATGGCAGCATAAACAAACAGGCTAAGTGCCCAGCAGGATAACAGGTTATGTCTTAGATGACCTCAAGGTATATTATCAACACAGCTGTGAGGTCCGGCAAAAGTTCCAGTCTCTTAGAAAGGAAGATACTTTCATAAAATTACATCAACACAGATAATATTTTCAAAACTCATTTCTATTAATACAACAGGAAAAAACACAGACTACATTTCCATGCTGGTTACTTGAGGGAGCCTCATAAAAAGGCATTCAGAAAACAAAACTTTCCAACTGGGTGTAAAACTGATATCACATCAAAACTGGATAATGGTTTATGAATGCCCGTAAGAAGATTCTATGTGCATACTCTAACATAATATACTATACTGCATTTCACCAAGGTTGTTCAACCACTTTAGGGAGAGTAGTCTATCTGGAAAATTTTTGCGAACTCCATGGAGAAACAAATGACCCAAAATATAATTTGCTACATTATAGCCATTTTACATATGCGAATAAACTAGAAAAAAATACTTTTCTTAATTCTATAGCACAACCATGTTCCTACTTAAATTTTAGCTGGAAATCAAACTAATTTTAGTCATTAAATCATCTTCCAAACGGTTGTAAAGAGCAACCTGTCACATTCAATTGCTACTATCTTGCTTAGACTTCCAAACTCCAAGGCTCCCTACAATAAATAAGTCTAAACCTCTTAATCAGTGACATTTCATAATATGTTACAGAATGATTCTTTTTCATATTAATTCAATAATAAAATAATTGTCTCCCCCCATGATATCTAGTAGTATGTTGTTAATGTTGAATGGAAGGCAGCTTTGAAACAACTGAAATATTTCACAAATGTCAATTAGTAGAATCCAAATTGTGATCTGTGGATTCTGATTGAGCTTTCTGGCTTTTGTTTGTTCATTCACCACAGGGAGTTCATTCACCATGAAATCAACAATGTTCCATCTTATTAAATGACACTGAGACAGCTATGGATATTAAACGTCACATTAACTCTATATGTGACTAAAATCTCACAATCTCACAATTTTCTTTGAAGTTTTCTTATAATCCCAGTCTGAATTAATTTGGACAATCATCTGAAGTGGTCATTTTAATGCATATTTTCTTCCTACCATGAATGTAAAAGCATTCTGTGATATGTTTTCAAACTAAAATTTAGACCTCAAGGTAGTTTAGATTAATTAATTAACTTTATGTTTTCGTTAATGCAGGTGGAAAGAGAAAAATAAAAATCTAGGTTTCTGCTGTTAAATTCTAGTCTTAAGTGTGTATTATTTATCAGAGAATATTGTCTTTACTGAATCACTTGTTAAACAATCATAGACTAATGATATAAAGTATTTTGAGGATGAATTTTAAATTCAAGGAGATTATCTTTGAGTAGATTTAGAGGTAAAAGGTGAATCGCAACAAGTAACACTTACTAAGTGTTTTACATATCCACCTACCACTGACTTTCTTCAGCACCTTTTACATGTATTATATGAACATTTTTCAGAAGCAGAAAGGATGTATAGATGTTTGTTGAAATTAACATGAGAGCTTTCCCTTGGGATCATATCTTCTTACTATTCTAAAGAATGAAAAGTAATAGGAGAGGGAAAGGAAACAAAGATGTTATAATGGATAACTCTGGTCCTAATATCTAATGCAGATGAAGGAAAATGCCATTTTGAGGGCTGAAGACCTGGATTTAAATGGTTAGGAGGTAACATGGTTTTTTTGAGAGGGTCAGAGTTGGATTTCCAGAACCCACATCAGGCAGCTCACTACCTCCTGCAATTCCAGCTACAAGGGATCTGAAGTCTTCCTGCTTCTGTGGGTACCTACACTTATATGCTCATACCTATACACAGACACACACACAACCAAAAAAATACAAAATTGAAATTTTAAAAACATAATTTGATTAACAAACATGCTAAAAGCATTATGATATAATCTTCAGTACACCAGAACATCTTGAACAGAGATATTTATATTGTGTGTGTTAGCTTCATTAGTTTCAAACTTATTCAAAACTTTTATAAGAAAAAACATAGTCTTTAAATAAAACATACTTCCATAATAATAATGAGCTGCTAAAATGATTCTTAAGAACTGGAAACGTTATTCCCTATATTAGGATACTTAAGTGACTAGACAGACAGCTGGGTGGTAAAGAGCACTTGCTGCTCTTGGAGGTGATCTGTGCTCTGTTCCCAGTACTATCATGGTAGCTCAAAGTCATCTTTGACTCCCATTTCAGGGGATCCCACTTCCTCTTCTGAACTCCACAGACACTGAGTGCACATAGGTAAATTACATATGCGCAGACATAATGTACCAAAACTGCAGATAATTATAATCTTTTTAAAAAAATTAAAAATGCTACCTATGTGTAAAGATTGCTTGCAGTATTGTAAATGCTTATCCATAACACAGAGGTTTCAAGACCTTCAGAATGTTCTGAAGTGTTTAAAGTTTGAGCTTATTAATCTCACCAAGAATTCATTTGAAAAACATTTTCTTCCTCATTATTAAAATACAGTTTATTTTAAAGGTAATATTTTGGCGATTATTTTATTTCTATGTCTGCTCAGTAGGGAAAAGACAAATAGTTTCAAGCCAAATGGCAAGTTTTTGTCAATAGTAGACAATAGTTCTAAACAGGTTTTACTGTGTTATCTGTCATAACCAATCAGTCATAAAGATCTTGTCAATCATTTTAGGTGGTTGGGATTAGATTGGGTCTACATTGAGACCTTCTTCATCTGAGGCACAATGCAAGTAGAGCTTCTTTATTGCGCAAGAACATCTCTGGTCTGAATTACCCTGTGGTATAAATACGGGAGGTGTGTTTTCCTAGTCAATCTTAAACTGTCCATCTTAGGGTTCTAGTAACTCAGGTTGGACTTATAATTTTATAATTAAGGTTCCAGAAAAGGTAGTTGCCAAAGATCAATATGCTTGCAAATGCATGAGGTAAAACCTTTGTAAAAATTATTTACCTACTGGGTTTTATTAAAAAACTTTCATACATTTTATTTATATATTTCTCTTATCCTCCAACCTCTACATTCTCCCCATCACCCTACCCATACAACTCACATACCTCTCTCTCTCTTTCTCTCAAAAAGAGAATAACAACAACAGAGGAATCAAAACAAATGAATAAACCAAAGACAAGAAAACAAAAATGTATAAAAATCTGGGGGTCTCTTCGTGATGACAAGCTAAGTACTTTGAGCTGTGAAGTTAGCTCTAGAGTTTAGTTTATATATCCAGTGTCACTACACCAATGTCCTTTCCCAGTAGGTAACAATTGCAAGCAGCTTCTTGATTGAATGTGGGACTTTCAATAAGAAACATGCTGATTTATTATTCTTCGTGTTGGGATTTTGTGTGGCTTGAACCCATATAGCATTTGCACATGCTGTCACAGTCTTTGTGAGTTCAACATGAGCATCAGCATTTTTGTGTCTAGAAGATTCCCTAATCCACCATCTCTGGCTTTTATACCTTTTTGGCCTCGTCTTCTGGATAGATCCCTAAACCTTGAGGGAAAGGTTTTGATAAAAACATCCCATTTAGTGCTTAATGCTCCAAAGTCTCTCACTTGCTAAATGTTGTCCATTGTGGGTCTTTATGCTAATTATCATCGACTGCTATAAGCTTCCATGGTAAGGATTGGTTGATATACTGATCTATATATGTAGCAATATGTAAGTAATTGCTATTTTATATTTATGATTATTTAGCAGGATAATAGTTGTAAGTTTCCACGTAGGGCTCTTGACCTCTCTCATCTTAGGTTCTTGGTCACTTTAGCAGTGTCAGGTATGGGTTCTAGCTCATCGGGTGTGTTAGGTAAAATCTTAATAAGAGCCTCTCCACCAACACATTAGACCAGATTAGACCAAATCAGAAATGCCCACGTTTAATGAATGCAGCACTCTCAGATGGCGAGGAGCATGGCAGGGGGGAGACAGAGAGGCAAAGCACAGGTAAAACCCAAAAACCACATGTTCCTTTTTCTGGCGCGAGCCTAAATTGTCTGTGGGAGTGGTCCTGACCCTCCTTGGGAAGGGATCAGTGTTTGGCAGGTTTTCCTGGAGGTGGAGTCCAAGCCAAGGCAACTCCCTGGGGGAGGGGCTTAGGATGGATGCCAGGGACTGGGGTGAAACTTCCAATCATCCCAGACTCCTCATATATAGGGGTGTTAGAAGGCTGGTCTCTCACTTTCAATCAAACATCCCAGAGGTTTTGGAAATAGGTGTGTCAGCTCAAATCTGGCTACTTTCTGCAGGCATGTGGCAATGTGGGAAAAGGGAGAGCTGGGAGTTGGTGCACTCATACTCAGTGAGAGGTGTGGCTGGAGTGGCAACTGTTTGCTGTCATCCTGGAGTCCTCAGGCAAATGCTTTGGGAGGGAGATGAGAAGGCAGGTGGCTTGGAGAAAAAATATTGTTATTATTGGCCCTATGAAATGGGGCTAGCCATGGGATGGGACATAATAGCAGACGCAGGTTTCCTTAATCCAGGAGAGTTGGTATCAATATGTGAAGGCCCAGGAGCTGGTGCATGGTGCGGGAGAACAATTCTATATCTGTCACTTATGTTTTAAATAAATGCTGATTGGTTGGTAGCCAGGCAGGAAGTATAGGCAGGAAAACTGGACAGGAAGTAGAGGTGGCTCAATAAGAATAGGAGAATTCTGGGAAGCAGGAAGCTCCCCTGCACTCCTGCCCAGACCACCAAAGAAATAGGATGTGACCTGCCCTAATGAAAAAGGTACTGAGCCATGTGGCTAACATTGATAAGAATAATGGGTTAATATAAGCTACAAGAGCTAATAAGAAGCCTGAGCTAATGGGCCAATCAGTTTATAATCTTCTAGAGACCTCTGTGTGACTGTCTTTGGGGCTAAATGGCCGTGGGAACTGGACAGGACAGAAACTCCGACAAACAGCCCTCATGTTACAGGTGCAGGTGTTTGGTATTGTCTGGGGAGTGCTTTGTAGGTTAGTCTTGGCCCAGGCAGCAGGAGTGACCTGTAAAATATGCTTGAAACTGACTAGGGTTAGCAAAACACTCTGGAGACTATTAGTTGTTTACCAGACCTGATTTTTGATACAGCAGTAGAACTTTCCCAGGAACCTGTGTGGTATCTGTATGAGAAATGGAACAGATTTACATCTTGCTGACATAGTAAAATGCTATTGCTTTTAGGATACACCTGAAACCTGTTAATTCTGGGCTATGAAGCCTGTTAAAGAGGCATACTTGTGTGTATTTCAGAAGGAAACTTCGTTAAATGGCATGTATGAAGTAATAAGTTAACAGTACCTTAAGTTGTCAAAAACCATTAGACAGATCTGGGAGGGATAAATGAGCAAAAATGAGACAGTTTTTTTTTTACCTATGCAGGCAATCCCAAATCCTCTCCTTACTCCTTGGCAAACACCAGTCTTAGAAGCAGTGCTTGTTGTTAACCACTGAGTACAAGAGGACCAAAGATTTTTCTTCTGGGGGGAAGATTTAATCTACCTATCTTGGCAGGATGAGAAGATCAATTCCCTGGATGAAGGATCCAGGAAGTTGAAGAGGTAAAACGCCACTTTTTGCTGTGTTGTGTGGTGGGTTTACCAAACCCAAGGCCTGCCTTGGTCCTGAAGCAGAAGGTTTTCTGTCTTCTTGGAGGAGCTAAAGGGTGCTGCAGAACCTGGCATGTGTATGTTAGAAGCTTTTTTGTTAAATGCCATATTCTCAGATCTGTAAAGGCACTTGAGAATTAGGTACGATTTCCTGTTATTTTAAACTGGGTATATAAGCTAAATTTAGGCATGTATTTTATCCAATAAGTTACAGTTTACCAATGCTAGTAAATGTAAGAATATTAAAAGGAATATTTTAATCAGTCAAAGAATGTTAGCACATGCGAGTACTCTTACCTCAAGATGGCGCTGAGGTCAAGATGGCAGCTACCCACGTGTTTGTATTTTTCCAGAGCTGTTATAGTCTAGAGTTATAACTTTTACTGATCTTCACATAAGCACACATGCATACAGAAACTTAAATTGAGCACATCACAAAACATATTAACACAGATACTATGGCCACATTATCCTAAAAGACAGACAAACAAACAATTAGAAACCTGTGTCAGCTGACCAACTTAAAATCCCCGTGTAGTTAGGCCTGCTGGGGAAGCACAGCAAGCAGCTAGAATGGGCGGGGGAAGGGGCCCAGAGTGATCCTGGCACAGGGGGCAGAAGTCAGGAGAGTGGAAGGATAGGGGAGACAGATCGGTTTAGAAAATCTTAGAGTGAGACAAACAGCAAGTAGCAGGACTTAGAACGGGGGGAGCAGGATGGAGAAGCAGAAGCTGGGGCAGGACATAGAAGCAGGGGTGGTAGTGCACATTTAGAAATCACAGGTTATGAGCCTTATTTGCTTCACGTTAGCCCCAATTTGAAAGGATTTTTATAAAAGGCCGCCCAAGGGTGTTTTAGGAATCAGCTTGGAATAGCAAGAGACCCATTTTAAAAGTCTGTGCCTAATCGTGGAGCTAAAGTCTGTCACAGTGTGTCCACTGGGACCACCCTTGAGCCAAAAACAGAGCTGTGAAAATTGAATGGCAGGCGTCCCTGACCATGCAATCTTCATCTGAGCCAAAGCCTCGGCTTTTGCCGCATGGGTCAGGTTTCTGGTCGTGACTTCAGGAGAAAGCCCAAAAAGCAAATGGGTCCCCAGCCCTATACTGGCCATGCACTTTAAAAGGGGAACTCACCAAGGGAAGCTGATCTTGCCTGGTGATAAAGGCATGCAGGAAGGGCTTTTGCAAGCATGCAAGCCTGGGCCCTGAGCCCCTGGGAAAAAACAGACCCTTTCATTGGGAGACCTCCACCTGTTAGGAAAAATGTTAAGAAGAGCCTCTCCGCTGATGAAAAATAACTCAAATTAGACCAAATCAAAGATGCCCATGTTTAATAAATGCAGTGCCCTCAGGTGGTGGGGAGCATGGCGGGGGTTGGGGGGAGACAGAGAGGAAAAACAACACAAACCCCGTAGACCACGTGTCCCTTTTTATGATGCAAGCCTAAATAGCCTGTGGGAGTGGTCCTCACCATCTCTGAGAAGGGGTCAGCATTTGGAGGGCTTTCCCAGAGGTAGAGTCGGGACCAAGGCAACTCCCTGGGGGAGGGGCTTAGGATTGATGCCAGGGACTGGTGTGATGCTTCCAATCATCCCAGATCCTTTGGATATAGGGGTGTTAGAGGGCTGGGGTCTCACTTTCAATCAAACAGGGTGGGCTTCCAATCCAATCAAAAAGTGATTTGATACACTCATAAATGTTAGAAAAAATAAATAAGTAGACAATGAAAACATTACTTTCAACTCTGCTATTCAAAAATCACTTTAAGGAGTGGCTTAATTTCAAAGTTAAATAGCCTATGTTCCCAACTTCCCTGCCACTTGTAATGATGCCATGAAGGAGACATAAAGAAGTCAAATATTCTAAGTTGTCTGTGTATTTGTATATATGTATGTATAATATAAATATTAATTTGTGGCAGAAATATTCATAGTGCTCTTTTGGTGTTTCATCACTTCCTTTTAAGCAGAACAAATGTAAGCTTTAGAAACTGAGTGAGAAAGCACTCCCTGGAGAGAAAGGGTGCTGAGGGAGAAGCACCACTGTAGTTTGCTGTGTTCCCGACAATGGGTTACTCAAACACAAATTTGATAAAAGGATGACTCTTTTGCTTATTTAATAATTAACACAATTAACTAAATAATTTATTAGATCACAAATATTTATTTTTTATTGTCCATGTTCTATTTCTTGAATAAACCAAACAAAATACGAAAAAAAGAAACAAAGAAACAAAAGCAACTGATATATAGACATTCACAATGTCTTTATTTTCTTCAGGGCTATGTGTGGTGAGCCCACAGTAAGTGTAGAGCTGACAGAGCTATTGGACCATCCACGGGAAGTGTATACGCACACTCCACCTGGAATAACCTATTCTTGCAGAGCTACAGGCACACTTATCCTTTGGATAAGTCACTGACAGTTCTGTAAATACCTTGTGAAATCATGGCATTTCTCCCTTCTATAGTATCCCAGTAGTGTATAAACCTGACTTTACTATAGGGCAGCAGATACCTCCCCCCACACCATGAAGCCATGGTGTGAAAAGAGTTGACTCAGTCAGGCCTTTGTTCTCACAAACAAAATCTATGTAAAATAGTCCCCCACAACTTTCTTTATTGACAGTAGTCACTGATAACAAAGGAGCCTCATATAGGAGGTAGTATTTATGCTCTAACAGCAGACTCAGGAAGGTATAATCTACTGATCTTTTGCTCTAACTTAGCCGGTTACTAATATTCTGTATTTACCCTTCACCTTGGTTTCAACTAACATAAGTTCATAACCCAGGAAATTAACTGTTTATACAGGAAAAAGGCCTGAGTCATTAAAACTAGCTTCAGAGAGAAATATCTCATCTGGCACCCTGCTGGAGTCAAAAGCACGGTCCCCAGAAGAGATAGATCCCTTTTAACTCAACCAGCTAGAAGCTAAAGCAAATCAAGCCCCAAGCTTTCAGGTTAGTAGAGCTACCAATGCTGTGTTCCCAGCTACAGGGAAACTTCACAGCCATACTGCCAGATCTACCAGTTTCTTGTGACTCTGTGAAAGTTTGATACTATTGTTACTGCATATGGAATTGTTAGCTTGTCTGTGTGCCTATATAAGCTGAAAGCTTTGTAGAAATCGCCCCTTTTATACCCTTAGCCTTAGGCCTTATCTATCCCTTATGCTTCTTCTTCTTCTTCTCTCTTCTTTCATCTTCCCCTAAAGAATAAAGAAACATGTAGGAAAAACATGCCTAAGTCAGTCAGTTTGTTTGATTCCATTCCCAAGCCAGTTTTCAATTGTCGTAGAAGACTTGCTCTGAACCCTGAGAGAGTGCTGAGGCTGGTACTCAGTAGCTCCGAAAGCTATGAAAAAGGCTTGTCCAGTGGAAGGTGAAAGCACATAAAATGCAATTCAATCAGAAGATAATTGGGTGATGATAAACTCCAGGTAGAAACACAAGGCATGTTGGATACTCAAGACTTGGTTTGGTAATTGTGCTTCAGTTAAATATTTCAGAATCTACAGACTGTCTTGACAGAGAAGGGATGGGCTGAGTGTTGTATAGCAGAGATATAGGATGACTGACTTACAGAGAACAAGACCTACTGCACTATCTGGCTTTACTAAGTTTCTGAATTAATGGTTTTTGAACAAAAATTTTGTAAAATTTTGCCTTATATATTCCTTTAAGGCTCTGAATAAGAATTCTACACCATAATCAATATTGCGATTTTCTGGTCTGACAAACATGGATTATATCTGCATCTAAGATATGGATTTATTTGTGGGGATGAAATGAGCAAACATAACAGGGAATTGTAGTATTTAGATTGTATAATAATATTATTTTTATCAGTTGCATAGTCAAAATGAAATTTGCAATAAAAATATTCAAAGTACAGTGTCTTCTCTGATATTTTCATGGAAGAATACACCAACAACCAAAGTCCAAAAGAAAGCAGAGACTTACATCTTCATAAGCAGCAGCTGCGCAGTGGACAGGCTTTTGGAGGTAGATGTGGGGAATAAGAAATAAGAAATATATGGCACAATGAACAATTGATTCCATCTGTTCACAATTACTCAAAAATTACCCTTTTTCCTAATATTTACTTAGTCCCCCAAAACAATTTCATGAAGCTGATCTTTCTAAAATTGAGCAGTGTCTCTGGAAACTCACACTTGAGGTTAGAATATGTTGAAGGCAGAAACTCAGGTGGAGTTTCTGATACACTCTTCGCAACAATAAGGGTTTTTACAGAGTACAGAGAGAATACTGAAACATCAAAATGACTTTTGTTTTGGGGGCCAATAATAATAACATCTTCCATGCTGCTATTGTTTGGCTTTCTTCCAAAGAGTATTGTTTCATTAATGAGAGTCATTTTCAATAATGGCACTGATGGAGGGATACACATTTAGTTGAATAGAATAAAGGAAAAAGGATAAACTTTAGAGGCAGATCATTTGCCTAGCTTATGTGAGGACATAAATGTGTCTTAATATGTAGTATCTGGTACTGAAATCAAGAGAGGAGAAGGAGGGCTGCAGGAGACTGTCTGTGGTGGCAGAGTTGACTCAATTACATTAAATTGAGTACTTTTTATGTTTTAATACTGCTATGATTTTGGTACATGTCCTCTAAAGAGCCATTTGCTAAAGATTTTGTCTCCAATGTGGTGTTACTGGGAGGTGGTGGAACCCTTGGTAATTCCTTATGCCTTTGAAGACAAGACTTTTGTTTGTTTGGTTTTAGTTTTCTCTGTGTAGCCCTGGCTGCCCAGGAACTCATTGTGGAAACCAAACTGGCCTCAAACTCACAGGTCTGATTGCGTGCACCACTACAAACTTGATGTGGGATATCCTTCTGTATATATTTGTCTTTTATTGGTTAATGAATAAAGCTGTTTTGGCCAATGACTTAGCACAGTGCAGTCAGGTAGGAAACCCGAACAGAGATCTATAGAGTAGGCAGAGTCAGGGAGACACCATGTAGCTGACAAAGGGAGCATACCCTGGATCTTTACCAGTAAACCACAACCTCATGCAGATACATAGATTAATAGAAATGGATTAACTCCAGATGTAAGAGATAGCTAGAAATATGCTTGAATCATTTGCATGACAGTGTTGTAATTAATATAGTTTCTGTTTGATTATTTGGTGGTGTAGGAGGTCCTTCTGTTTGCGTGTTGCTTTCATCGGTTAATTAATAAAGGAACTGCTTTGGCCTGATAGGACAGAACTTTGGTAGGTGGAGAAGATAGAACTGAATTCTGGGAGGAAGAAAGCAGAGAGCCGCCATGGAGATGCCAGGTCAGACATGCTGAATCTTTCCTGGTAAGCCACAACCTCGTGGTGATATACAGATTATTAGAAATGGGTTAAATCAAGATGTGAGAGTTAGCCAATAGGAGGCTAGAGCTAATGGCCAAGCAGTGTTTTAATTAATACAGTTTCTGTGTGATTAACTTAGGTGTAAGCTAGCTTGGCAGCCAGGATGACAAGCAGCCCACTCTTCCTGTTAATATTCGGGTCTGAGCAGTCGGGAAAAGAATGAGCAGCCTCTGCCTACACCACCTGGCTGAGACATGACTTCTAAGATCACTGTGGGTTCATGTTTTATTTCCATTTCTATTTATTTCTCTTTTCTTTCTAACCAAGAGATAAGCAGACTTTCTTCACACTACCACTGTGATAGTTCACTTTTGTTAGGAGTCCAAAGCAATGTCATTTCATGGCCATGGATTGGAACTTCTAAACAGTAAGCAAAAATAAAGCTTTCCTTTTAATAAGTTACTCATCCCAGACTTTTAATCACAGGAAAGGTAATCCAAATGAAACTTATCTCTAGATAGTGAAAGAACTTATGCTTCTAAAATGAAAAATAAACTTAGATAATGATTGCATGTAAGGTAAAATAAAAACTAAACTCTTTGTTTATCTTTAAAGGACAAAATGTCATATCTGGCTAGTAGAAACCATGGGAGTATTTAGAAGGGGCACATTGGAAATACATCTTTAAAAACAAAACAAAATAATGAAAACATTTTCTGACTGTTGAATACTTGTAGAATGATACAGGAACAAACTGAAATTCTACTTCAGTCTCATATTGGTGTTTGTGGTTTCCCTGGGATACAAGTTGTATTATCTAGCTTTTCAAAGTTCCCAGGCTGTTGACAACAGAGCATTTGAATTCCATTGAAATAATTAGCTTTTATCAAGATTGGTATGGGTTAAGACATTCTTCTTATTGTCATATATTTTCATATACTTATCAACACTTTTTGTTTATGCAATTATTATATGTATCATAATGGCCAATATTACTGAGTGGTATATTATTCAGTGAAATGTTACTAAGTGAAATATGGGTCTATAAGTCAAAACCAATCTTCACTTCTTTCTTTCTCTTTCTCAATGCCTGAATCTTCTGCTAAGCACATGCTATACCAATGAATTCTACTAATACTCACAGTTTATAATTATAATTTATTTCTGACTTCCCAGGAAACATTTGCCAGGGGTCATTATCGACAGATCTATTAATCTTGGTCATGCAAACTACTCAGTATTGAAAAGCCTTCTTTCAGGTTCAATAATTGCAGGCATTTGTCAGTAATGGTATCAACCAGTCACAGAAATATGAAAATCAGTATGTTTTAACACTTAAAACCTCCTTAGAAAATACAGAGTTATAAAATAATTTCAGATCTACCAAAATACACAAATTAGAATGCAAGTATTTTCATTAATCTAAGTCTTTAGATTAAAATACAGAAAGTAGCTATCATCAAAGACACAGAGACAATCAAGCCTTAAAGTGGTCTTGAATATCAATTAAATCCAACTAATGATGGGAATATTTCCACCCAAAAAATATTGAAATTCACAATAACCACAGGATTTTAATTCTTGAACACTATATGTTTCCTTTATTGCCTTCCCATTGGGTTGTTGTGGAACTTGAGTTCATCAAATCACTTCTATATAAAGACCTGACTTGGTGGTGGAACTAAATATTTGAATATCTGCTGAGAAATCTAGACTATAAATGTAGGTGAAGGAATTACTGACATGGAGAAGACAATGGGATACTAGGAGTGGTTTCTGTAGATCAAGGGGCGTTGCATTAAGTAGGATGCTGCCTATCACTAAAAAGATATCCTGGATCAATCAGTAAGTACTTGTAAATGATGAGTCAGTTTATACTTTTGTCCTGTAAAATCTTAGTGAAAACAAGGGTCTTTGTACCCTTGTACAGATTCCTAGGGAAAATGGGGATGTCAAAATCTTAGTGACATCTCCTTAATGGAGGAGATAAGATACCCATTTTCCTGCCTAGATGGCTGAGAGTGGATTGTGCTAGTATTTTGTGGCCATTTTGCTGTCTGTGGCAGCAGATGTCACCCATCTTTTGTTACAGAAGCAGACCTCACCTAAATTCCCCAAAATGATTATCCCAAACTCTTCCCTCCCTAAACCATTACCATCCTTAGGGGAGATATCCCATGTACTTTATGGCCTACTGATCCCAATACTGTAGATCAGAGACTACACTAGATTCTAGACAGTTTAGCGATAGAAGTCACCCTCATGGTAACATGTACATTGTAAAGGAGTTTCTATGTAGTCACATCTTAAGCTTTATTGTGCACCTGGAATTGGAATGACTATTGCCTGGAAATCTTTTCTCAAATTGACTGTGCTTTAAATACCCTGGCAATGAACCTCCTGGCATTAGACTTCTTATACTCTGGTTCAGGTCGACAAAGTCAATCTGTACTGGGTTTTCATTTTTATCTCTTTGCCGTTCACGTCTTGATTTGACACCTGCAGGAACACTCCCAAGAATCAATTTAACTTAAAAATATATTCATGTGAAAAATGTATAAATAATTTTGAAAAACTGAATAAATATTCCTGAAACACAAACACAGATTGGAAAACAAAACAAAACAAAATTTCATTTTCTATGTGAAGTAACAAATCCAAATTCACACCTGGGTTGTATCTTTACATTTGTAGAATCTCATGGAAGTTGACTTAGGGGATTCTTTTACACCTGTACTATTAATGAAGTAATCATTAACTTGTACTGTAAGGGGGTAATGACTAATTGTACCAAAATCTCCATCATTTTGATTCTCTTAGTTTGAATTAGCAGTAATCCTTTACAATTCAAGGGACTCTCCAAGAATTTCTCAAACAATTTGTGAAGAAATAAGTGAACACAGAATGTGGCTTAATAACACCTACTTCCTACCGAGAATGTTATAACAGAATGCAGAAGGACTTTATTAAGAAATAGAAATCCTTTCAAGAAGTCAAAAATGCTTTATCCACTCATTTTGTATTACTTAATGCTTCTACTACAGCTGTTTTCTTTTGCATGTAGATGAAAATTTGACTAAGAGTTTCCATTTTCTCAACCCCTGTGACATGTTTTTGTTCCTATAATTCCTTCTTTGAAGAAATACCTCAAGCTGGGCACTGGTGGCAGACACGTTTAATCCCAGCATCCAGGAGTCAGAGACAGGTGGATAGCTATGAGTTCCAGGGCAGCCTGATCTACAGAAGTAGTTTCAGGAAAGCAAGCATATGCAAAAACACCCTGTCTCTAAAAACAAAATAAATAAACACACAAATAAATAAACAAATGGCTCAAATAAAATATCTTCATTACATATTATGAACTTGAGATACACACGTCCTCTAAATTACCATTGGTTTGTTTAGATAAAATAAGGAACTATTTATTTTTCTATTTTAATACCTTTGGTTGGTAGGCCTGGGGTAAACATTTGTCATGCCAGTACATGGGAGATAGAAGCAGAAGAATTGCTTCAAGTAAAAGGCCAGCTTTCTCTACACAAGTTACTGGTTAAGTGGGACTTGCCTTTGTGAAATAGTCAGAAAAAAATAATGAATTAGTAAAAGGAGAGGAAAAGGAGGGGAATAAAAATTACACGGAACTGCTTAGAAGTAAGACAGACTCTTGGGAGCTATATAAGGAATGTCAAGAGCCCACACTCAAGGCACAATTCAGCAAACAGGAGAGTACTGGGTGTTTATGAACTTCAGTCTAGAACAGGGAAAAAACAACATACCAACTTTACAACAACATAATCCTTTTGACCTTTTCTCTCTGGACGAACAAAGATGGTTTTACACAAATAATAAATAACTAATGAAAACTAAATTCAACTACTGACTTAGTTGCAGATGTGTAAGTCCCAACACAAAATGGGACTAACTTGAAAATCCAAGACATTATATCTCTTCAAAAAATTACTAATTGCAGCTGGTCAGTGGTGGTGCATGCATTCAATCCCAGCACTCAGGAGGCAGAGGCAGGCGGATCTCCATGAGTTTGAGGCCAGCCTGGTCTACAAGAGCTAGTTCCAGGACAGGCTCCAAAGCTACAGAGAAAACCTGTCCCGATAAACAAAACAAAACAAAACAAAAAATTACTGAGAAGTAAACACTGTACTCAAAGTTATTTATTCAGTGGAAGACTTAATTGCATAAAGCTTACCTCTTCTCATTCTTTGATTAGATGTGAAGACATCAGTTGTTTGTCGTTTGCTTGTTTGCTTGCTTGCCTGTTTTTGTCCACTTCTTGTTGCTAATTCGCTATGCTCTTTGTAGGGCATTCCTCATTAGTAGGCTTCCAAATGCTTGAATGTAAAAAGGAATAATTAAGAATGAGAAATTAAGATGGTCAACATTTGAACGAGTATAAAAGTAAACCTGAGACATCCCTGACATAAATTCTCTTTTAACACACACTGAAAAGAAAGGGGGGGGGGCTAAAACAAACTGTAAGACAAAGAGGAGGGACTGATGCCTGCACCATGCTAGGCTCCCCTCTTCTGCACCATGCCATCCCTGCTGCTCTGAATACAGAAGCCTAACTGGGATGCCATCCATAGACCTGCCTTTACTCTTCTTTCAAGTCCTCCTTAGCAAGTTTTTCCTTGGTTGAGGTTTTTTACAATGCTTCATCTTTGGAAGGGGATTGCTTGGGTCCAAAAAATACCCAGTGTCTCATTTTCCAGATATTCTTCATTCTGAGTACGTAGGGTTGTTTTTACAATGAACAATAAGTAGAAAGCAAGCCTTAAAATGTAGAGGAGAGGATGTTTTATATGGATATTGATTAGTTCTGCTACTAAAATATATTAGTGGCATTTGTATGGCAGATGGAATGTAAGAATTTGAGTTTCTTACCTAGTAGAGATGGGAATTCTTTGCAGCATCATTTCTTTCTAAAGGAAATGAAATACAAACGACCAAGTCCTGCTTAGCAACCAATTCACAAGTGTGTGTGTGTGTGTGTGTGTGTGTGTGTGTTTGTGTGTGTGTGAGTATGCACCAATATGCAGGTCAGCTATGCTAACGTTAACCCTTTGCTTCTGGCATGGCATGGCCATCAACTTCATGATGCAGTGGTATTAACCGAAGACCCATAGTAATGATATGGAAATAAGCAGAGTTATACATTGAGAGATCTATTTAATGATAATGAGGGTGTTAACTTCCCTTATAGAAGGAACAGGGCTACCAGCCTCTCTCCTGATATTCTAGTCATCACCTCTTCCTGCATCACTTGCAAGGTAATCCTTCCAGAGTTGCATGAGGTCTTAAGGGAGAGGTGCTAGAGAATATGGGAGGTTAAAATTTGACTGACATTTGTAGCACTTTACAGTAGGTGCAGCTTTTGTGAGACACTATCCGTACTATATTCATTCTTTTGGTGATATTTCCTTTGAGTTGCCTATCCCATAAGTAACCCTGATAAAATTATTGTTCACCAAGCTGAGCTTAGATGGACTCTTTTCTGTGGATTGTCAGGGCCTTCTCCATCCGCATTGATTCTCTGCATATCTCCTCAACAAAAGTCATATGGCAGCTGTTTGAGTAATCATAGTATCTCCTTATTAAGTTAAAAAGAATAACATAATATTTGTATGTATTCTTATAAAATCATTCATTTAAATATTAGTGACTATCCACTTGTGCTATTTAAAGAAAGTTATTCTTAATTTTGGCAATCTGTTTGTGATACAAATGAGTCCAATGAAAACTAAGTAAGTCCTTACATTGGTCTGTCGTTTGTTCTTCTGATAACACAGCCACTGTATATCAAAAATGAGCAATTTCTAACAAGTCAGAAACACTCAAAGAAGACAAGTGTTTTTAAAACTGCAGTTTGCTGAAAATCATTAATGGTTTCCCAGAGATAGTAAAATCATTTAATCAATATATGGTGCTAATAATAATCATAAAGTTATTGAAAATGAAAGTATCTATAACACATTGATTCTTTATATTTTTCATGTACTTAAAGGTTCACTTAAATGGCAAACAGTTCCATAATAGAAGTATCATCTTTTTGTTAATAAGACTGAAAACCAGTAACACAAATGAGGTTATATAAATTTATTAAATTCACATAACTAATAAGTTATAAATCTTGGACACTGAATAAAAGAATACAACTTTCACAGTTCAGAGATTCTGTGAGATATTCATCTTAGATAATCATATTGATATCATACTTCTCAGTCCAAATGTATTTAAAATATACAGGATACATTTTGATAGAAATATTTATCTATTAACTGCTCTAGTTTCTCAATATTTTAAGTATTTAAAAATCATAGCACATGCCTGATTTTTCCAGAAAGTAGTGGTTACAAGGTGAATGGCAGAAGGTGGAGAATTGATTGGCTGACCTAAGTCATTTCTAGGTCCAATTACCATGAATTTTTGAGTGCTTAGGGAAAGAATTCTTGTTTGTACTGACTTTGATGGAATCACTCTCTGGGAACTCATCTTAAAGACAGTCTTCATCATTCCTGTAGCCAGAAAGACTCAGGAACTGATGCAGTTTAACATATTGCTGGCATGCTCAGAATCCCCATGCCTGTCAAGATTTTGAAAGATATAAAGGAAGTTTTCAAATATTCAAACCTGGGCCCAGGGGGTACTCTGAGTCTGACAATTTAAGAGAAAATAAATTGTGTCAAGTATTTATTATTCAAATCCTTCCTGAAAATTGGCATGCCATATTTGCCACTGAAGGTGGAGACTTCATTTTGCTTTTCAGCAATAGCAAAAGAAAAGAGTCACAGGGCAGAACAACACCAAAGTGAACAAAGACCACTGCTCAGATCAAGGATTAGAGTCAGCAGGCAGCTAGGATGATGCAAGAAAAGAACCTTAAAAAGGGAGGGAAGGAAGGACCGAGGGAAGGAGAGAGAGAGAGATTGAAAGTTATAGTTTGCTTAGCAACTACCAACAAAAATTTGTTTTAAATTTTACATTTTCAAATCATGAATTATCTTAAAGATATCAAAGACAGTTTCCTTTCTAGATTTTCCTATGTACATGTGGTGTGTGTGTGTATGTGCACGTACGTGCGTATGCATGCACACACATTTTCGAGAAATGTACTAGTTTATTCTAAACTCTTTCTGTATTATTCTTTTTATCTTTAATTGTGCACATGTCTTTCTGTGTCTGTGTCTGTGTGAGTATATGTACCTGAATGTAGGTGACAACAGAAGTTAAGTGTGCTAGATTCCCCTGGACCTGGAGTAAACATGTGGTTATGAGATGCCTGAGGACACTGTGCTGGGAATCAAATTTAGGTCCTCTGCAAGAAGAGGATGCACTTCTGAAATCTGAGCAATCTTTCCAGTCCCATTTGCTATTCTTTTCTAAGAGGATGGAATAGAAATATGCATGTGCTTAGTAACTTACTTAGTCAACTACACAGTACTAATCATTTCATTCCTACCCTAATATTACTGATGGTGCTTTACCCTTAAGCACAGTGCTGTAGATACTTTATTTTAGCCAAAGTTGATAATTCTTTCTATCTGTTATTTTAAATTATAAGCAACTATACACATGAGGAAAGTATAGGAGGCAACTCTCCCACATGGAAGATCATGTAGCAAGGAGATCCTTGAGAAAATCTTCGAACATGTGTCTGGGTTTTATACCTGAGTACATTTTCCAGAATATGTGAGCAGGGTCAGCCCTTAAACAGCAAAAACGGCTTGCAGAACTAGGTAAAATAAGCAAGTTAAAAAATGGAGGAAAGGAACACTATCATTAACTGTGCAGGGTTGTGGGGTCTGGAGATACAGCTAAGGTCCCTGCAGGTCAGTTACCAGATGCTGGGCTTACAGATATAGGCGGTAGGTACTCCAGAACTAGTGATGTCAGTCTGTTACGCATATGAATAAGAAACAGTGATAATTGTGATGAAGATTTGTAAACATGTTAAAGACTTGCAGAATTAGATACAAAAAATAAATAGTTAATAGGTCTTAGCAATAAATCGAAATGATCAAAATTTTTACATTTAATAGATCACCAATAACAATT
Source organism: Ondatra zibethicus (assembly GCA_004026605.1). Lineage (NCBI taxonomy): Eukaryota > Metazoa > Chordata > Mammalia > Rodentia > Cricetidae > Ondatra > Ondatra zibethicus. The sequence goes on from PVIU01014410.1 coordinate 33,022, forward strand.
TTCTAATCTTGCACTTTTTTTCCTGGATTTGTGTGTTGCTTACTCTCACCCACGTTAGCTCTTTTATTTATGTGGTTTGCTATTTATTTCAGCTGATAGCTTGTGAGAATGTTACCCTTTATCTTATGAGACTTCTATCATGTAAGAGTTTTTATAAGAGAAGGTTCTTACTTTAATTAGAGAGATAGAAATCTTAACAGCTTGATGCCAGATTTTGTTAATTTCTCAGCCAGGCACTTGTGTTTATATATCTTATCCACATGAAGCATCCAGATCTGTGTTTTTTCCCCTGCGGTCTAGAAAAGAAAACTGATGGTGGTGGGAGAGGGTTTTATGCCACGTTATGGAAAGGAAAGAATACTTAAAATTGTGGGAAGTGGGACAGGGAGGGATGCAAGAAGGAATAGGAGGTCAGTACAGTACTGTCCAGTTTGCACTGATAATGTGAGTGAAAGCTTCATTCTTGTTTTTTTAATTCTTTTATTTATTTTTATTCATTTTACACACCAACCACAATTCCTTCTCCCTCCCCTCCTCCTGCTCTCCCCCTCCTTCTCCTCCTAACCCACTAGCTGCCATCCTCTCCTGAAAAAGGATAAGGCCTCCCATGGTGAGTCAACAAAGACAGGACCATTAAGTTGAGGCAGGAATAAGACCCGCCCCCTGCATCAAGGCTGAGTATTCCCACCATAGGGAATGGGTTCCAAAAAGCCAGCTCATGTACCAGGGATAGACCCTGATCCCTGTCAGAGGTCCCATAAACAGACCAAGCTACACAACTGTTTCCCACATGAGAAGGCCTAGTTCCATTCCAGACAGGCTTCTCAGCTGTTAGTCTAGAGTCCCTGAGCTCCCCAGGAACTAGGGTCAGCTGTCTCTGTAGATTCCCCATCATGTTCTTGACCACCCCCCGCCCACTTGCTTATATGGTCCCTCCTCCTTCTCTTTGACTGGACTCCTGGAGCTCGGAGCTCCGCCTGGTGCTTGTCTGTGGATCTCTTCTTCTGCTTCCATCATTTACTGGATGAAGGTTCCCTGAGGACAGTTAGGGTATTCACCAACCTGATCATAGCAGAAGGCCAGTTGAGGCACCTTTCTCCACGATTGCTAGGTTACTTAGCCGGGGGCATCCTTTTGATTTCCTGGGAATATCCCTAGCACCAGGTTTCCCCCTCCCCATAATGGCTCCTTTTTACTCTTTAGCTAACTCTATTTCTTTTTAGGAAAGGAGCATCTTATTCATTGTATTTATCCATTGTTTAAAGGTATTGCTTATGTCTAATGTTATTTTTCTTTTCTTTTTAAAATTCTAATATAGTTACATCATCTCCCTTCCTTTTCTTTGCTCCATAACCTCTTCTTGTTCTCTTTCAAATTCATAGTCTCTCTTTTTTCCGTGATCATTTTTATATGTATATATATATGTATATGAATACATATATTCATAAATATAATTTACTCAGTCTCTAGGTTAGTTTTATGTACCTTTTCAGGGTTAACTATTTGATATTAGACAAACAATTTGTGTATTTTTTCCCTGAGAAGACCATTTCATCTACTCTTAGTATTCCTTATTTGCCTGTAGTTCTTTTTGTAGGGTTGAGCTTTCTGTGGGTCTTCCTTCATCTACTGTCTATTGTTGTCCCTGTTGAACTAATGTTTAGAAGGTCATGTTGATAAAATCTTTTTGGTATAGCTTTTGGTGTTACTAGGAGACAGAATCTCTAGGTGACAAAATCTCATACCAAACACTCTGATCCTCTGACTTTTATAATCTTCTCACTGCTTCTTTTGCAATGCTCCCTGAGCTTTATTTTTCAAAGTTGATTCTGTGTTCCACACACTGAATTCTTGTTAAACATAAAGCTCAACTCTATAATTTTTCTCTTCATTGTGTTGATTTATCCCTTGGATGTGCAGTCTTTTACTGTGATTTAAGCTCATTTGTTAAATCTTGCCTTTGTTTCCTGTGATTTTGAAGTCCCTTGAGAAAAAGCTTTGCACACAACAGCGTCTTGAGTGCTTCCTCTCCATTTACTGTACTTTCAGCTTCATATCTTAGATTTAGGTCTTTGATCCTATTCTGAGTTGATTTTTTTATATAGAATGAGATGTAGGGGTTCAATTTCCTACCATCATTTGTTGAAACGCTGCTGTTTCGCTGCTGTATACTTTTGAGGCCTTTGTTCAGAATCATTTGTCTTAAGTTGTGTGGATTTATTTCTGGCATCTCTGTTCTGCTTTATTTGTTCACATGCCTTTTTTAATCTCAGTACCATGCTGTTCAGTTACTATGATGTTCAGTTATAGTCTGAATTCGGCTCTTACAAAGCTACCAGATTTTTTCTTTTTTTGCTCCATATTGTTTTTCCAATGCATAATTTTTTATATCCATATACATCTAATGAAATTTATCTACTTCCATATAAATACAAAATATAGTTGTATTTTAATGATGTGGTAAACTTTAAGTTTATTTTTACTATATTAATTGTGTGTGGTTATATGTTTGGGTCTGAGTATGTTCGGATGAATATAGGTACCCTCAGAAGCTAGAAGCAAAGAGAACACCCACATCACCCTCTACCCTTGGTAGTTTTGTGAGTTGTCTGATATAGATGCTGGGAACCAAACTTGGGTTCTCTGTAAGAGCAGAAGGTACTCTTAAATTCTGAGCCATCTCTCCAGTACCAGAGGTGCTTTTATATCTCAAGTTCAGTGCTCCATAATCAATATCTTGTGCCTCATATCATGCAGGCACATGAGGCTGTTGTGATCCAGATGTGAGATAATCAGCTATCATTCTATTGTCTGTTTCTCACCTGTGTACCATCTATCATCATAATGAATCCCAGGGAATGAACAAGTCAGAAATACAGTTAGACATTTGTGAATTTTTTAAACTGTACACAAAATATCCTCTTATTTTGATGGTTTTATTAATGGATTGGGTTTTAAGAATGAATAGCAATCATATTTCACCTCTCTATATTTCCACTGGCATATTTTAGTTCATAATTTTGGGTATTATCTTATCAACCTTCATATAGAAAAAAGTATCCTGGATCAAAAGTTAACCTCAATTTTCTAAAGATGTATTGCTATTATTATTATTATTATTATTATTATTATTATTATTATTATTATTATCTGTAGTTATGTGTCTTGTGTGTGGGAATAGGTGCATTTATATGAATGCCAGTGACTGCTGAGATCAGAGTTACTAGGGATCCCTGGAGCTGAAGATACAGGAAGTTGTGTGTCATCCTATGTGGGTACTTGCAAACTAGGTAAAGAAACTTAGGTTCTCTGCTAACCACTCATGCTATAGTAAAGAATAAATGTGGGAAAATTGGAAAAGATTTAGTAATATTAGTTTACCACATATCAAACACTAACACACAAATTGGAAGTTTTAATTGATTTAGAAATAAGAATAATTCAATGACTTTTTATTTAATTGTTGGTATCTGGCTTATATCTTAGTTGGCTTTATTTGATATGTAGTATAGCTCCATTGGAATTTTTCATATTATTTTCTTATTCAATCACATAGATGTTATTGTGATGTGACTACATGGAGAAGATCTTCCATTGGTAGTCTGGAACAGAACAATTGTGATTCGTTAAAAATATATTATTGTACATGTTATTATTACCTGGTGTGGGAAATCCTACTATATATGAGTTGCTTTTATTGGTTAATGAATAAAGAAGCTTTTTTGGCCTTTGATAGGACAGAATAGAGCTAGGTGAGAAAGCTAAACTGAATGCTGGGAGAAAGAAAGCACAGTCAGGGAGATGCCATGTAGCTGCCATATATCTGAGGCTTGTCGAAGAACTCTCTGTGTAGCAAAAGAGGAGTTTAACTCCTGATCTTCCTGCCTGTATTTCTCAAGTGGTTGAATAGAATGAGTACGTTGCCATATCCAGTTTAGTATTTGGTTTTAATTAATTTATTTTTTAAAATATAATATTACTTTTTGGTGGTATGTACATTTTGAATCCTACGATATATTTGACATGACATATCTTTTTAAGCTTTGGTGTTTTGTCTTTTGTACTTGGTTATCAATGATAGGGGTTGATTTATCTGTAGTCCAGAAGTACATGCTCACTCATTTTTTCCAAAACAATGTCTAGTTCATTCAGCATCCTCTGCTGAAGCAACTATAATTTCTCTTATTCACTGTAGAGATGTTGTTTACTGTAATCCAGTTGGCCATTTCATACATGTATGTGACCAATTTCACTGTATTTTGCCTGTTTGTATTTTCCTTACTTCTGAAACAGATGACAGACATTTTTTTTATTAAATTTTGGGATATTGCTTTTTCTTGATTCTCTTTAAGGGATCTTCCAATTTTTTGTTTGTCTGTTCCTTCATTTCTCCGAAGGAATTTTTCATTTCCTCCTTAAATGCCTCAAACATTCTCCTACAGTAATTTTTAGGTCATTTTCTTCTGCTTCATCTATATTTGGTTGTTCAAAAATGGAGTACAGACCTAAACAGAGCACTCTCAACAGAGGAATCCAAAATGGCTGAAAGACACTTAAGGAAATGTTCAACATCCTTAGCCATCAGAGAAATGCAAATCAAAACATCTCTGAGATTCCATCTTACACCTGTAAGAATGGATAAGATCAAAATCATTAAGGACAACCTATGATGGGAAGGATGTGGGATAAAGGGAACACTCCTTATTGTTGGTGGTAGTGCAAACTGGTATCAGTATGTCAATTTCTCAGAAAATTAGGAAACAATGTTCCTCAAGACTCAGCAATATCACTTTTTGGTATATACCCAAAGGATGCTCAATCATACCACAAGGACATGTGATGTGGGATCCCCTCTGTATGCTGTGAATACCATTGTTTAGTAAAGAAACTGGCTTGGTCTGATAAGGTAGAACAGAGGTAGGCAGGGAAAACTAAACTGAATGCTGGGAGGAAGAAGGCAGGCAAAGTCAGAGAGAAGCCATGTAGCCCCTCCAAAGAAAGACACGCTGAAACGTTGCCAGTAGGCCTTGAGCCTCATGGTAAAATATAAAATAATGGAGATGGATTAATTATGCTTAAGTAATTGACCAAGCAGTCATTTAATTAATACAGTTTCTGTGAGATTATTTCGGGGCTGAGCAGCCGGGAACCAACAAGCAGCCCTCCATACAAGAGACATGTGCTCAACTATGTTCATAGCAGCTTTGTTTGTCATAGCCAGAACCTGGAAACAACCTATATGCCCCTCGACCGAAGAATGAATAAGGCAAATGTGGTGCATTTACACAATGGAGTAACACACAGCAGAAAAAAAATGGCATCTTGATATTTGCAGACAAATGGATGGATCTAGATAATGTCATATTTGGTGAGCCAACCCAGAGCCAGAAAGACAAATATATACACTCACTCACAAGTGGCTTTTACATAAAGCAAAGAAAATGAGCCCACAATTCACAATCTCAGAGAACGTAGACAACAAAGGGAACCCTAAGAGAGACATATATGTATCTAATCTACAGGGAAGTAGCAAAAAACAAGAATTCCTAAGTAAATTGGGAGCATGGGGACCATGGGAGAGGGTTGAAGGGGAGGGGAGAAGAAGGAAGGGGGACAGAGAAAAATGTATAGCTCAGTAAAATCAATAAACAAAAACCAAAAAATTGAATATTTCCACTAATTATCCTTCAATACAACTTCCCCCATTCCTTTTTATCTAGATTGGCAGTTATGAGTATGTTTTGATTTACATTAGAAAGACTTCAAGAAATCAGACCCTGAGGGACAGCACAATTACATAGCTGACTGCTTGAGCTGAGTCCTGCCTTTGCCTAACGGTGACTAAACCATGGTGATCAACTGCGAGGGAAAGGAAGAAGTGGTGGCAATTTTGTTCAGCAGTAGGAAAGTAATGTTTTACCCTCCCCCATTCTTATCTAAGAGATTTACTTATTCATTGATATAACTTTAAGCATTGGAGCAGGGAGTAGTTAGTTCAGTCAAATGTACCCTGTTAGTAGAACACTAACTCTTTCTCTTGACCACTGTGTATTTTCCACTCTAAATTTTATAGATGAAAGTTTTCATAGCAGATTAGAAAACATGCGATTTATTTCAAACACAATAGTGCTGGTGCTCTATAGAGACTATGGCAGCATGCACAGGGCCTGCAAGGGTCTATATCAGATATGATACTAGAGTTCATACACATCCCCTTATGTCACCCAAAAGCTCTCTCTAATTGATAGCCACATTTAAAATGAAAACTTAGTTTTCTCAAAGGGAGTATCACTGGAGGAACAAATCGCTCTTGAGGGTAGGCCCCATGCTGAGCAGTAGGTAGCCAGCCCAAAAGAACTCAGTGGCATCTTTGGAAGTCCTTTGTCTCATATATATTATGAGATTCTAATGTGTGTACATGAGTGTCTCTGTGTCTATATGTACTTTTTTTACTTTTTCTCTGACTCTTTTTTGATTGATTTTTTTACCATATTACCATTTTTTGTTTTTGTTTTGTCTTTTTTTATATTATTATTCTTCAGAAAACTGTTTGTTTCCTAATGATATGTAGAAGGTGTGTGGATAAGGGGTGGGGGTTAGGAGGAATAGGAGGAGGGGAAACAATAATAAAAGTATATTCATGAATAAAAACTATTGTCAAAGAAAGAAAAAGTAAACAAACAGAAGCTGGTGGGAACAACAGGAAAAGAAAGAAGTTTCGGGTTCCATAGGGTCATTATGATGATCAAGTGGGACTTTACTGAAATCCGGTTCCTTTGAGGTCATCCATGCTGCTGTATAACTTCCTCTTCTACATATCTGTATATAATCACTCCTATAATCTTAATATACTCACTGATTAATCGTGTTGGTCTTTGATGGAATTCTTACGTTGATTTCTACCATATGCCTTATCTGAGGCAAATAGACATTTGTTTTCATCTCTCTATGTAAAGCTGACAAAAAATTATACATAGTATAATAAAATAAATAAAACAGACTTACTGGTATCACTTAAATATTGAGCCACACTGCATGTAGCAAGAGTGTCTACTTATCATGTATAAGCACTGTCAGAAGTTTACAAACCTGTCAGTTAGTCTTTAAACTTGGCTGTGATATCATTCCAAGTAAGTCGTAAATGTTGTAATATGCAAAAGTATACATACTTACCTCTCTCTAACATTTGAATCCAGTATAAGCGAATTAGATTTGAAAATATTTTTGTTTCCTGTGGCTTCTCAGTAACTTCTATTTCTCCTCCAGTATACATGTCATTCTAAGGAAATAGTAATTACACAAAAATATTGGCTTATTACCAACCTTCAGTCAGCACCCATATGCCTCTTGCTATTAGCATTCTCTCTTATTTTCTTTGTCTAGAAGTTAGAGATCCCAAATGGTAAGACAGAGATACATTTCTGGCTCCTCATCTGTTTGCTTGGTATTTGGCTCTGGTGAGAATATTAATTTATATATATATATATATATATATATATATATATTGAGTTTTTTAGTGGAGTCTACATATAATCATAATTGATATTAAAATTGTATTATAGACTTTATTTAATAACAAGCTCATGCCCAGAATATTAAACCATCTAAACATACAAAATAAAATCAAGACAATTTTGCACCAAATTCACTCAATTTTTTCCACCACCCATTGTGAATTCACAAATAAAAGCAAATCAGGCTCTTTTAGCAATGATGGAAATATACACAGTTATCTTAAGAGTAAAACTTAATAAAGTTGTTTTCCAAAATGCTGTTTGCTGAAACGATTTTTTGCGCCCCCTGTCATTACACTGCCAGCTTTTCTGTCCTTTGCACGCATCATCCAAGTAGTTCTTTGCAAACCCCCAGATTCTCAGCCTCAAAGGAAGAGATAAGGAAAAAAAGTTAGATTTGTTGAGCTAAATGAAATACAAGATAAAAGCAAACAGAAAAATGCCACCATCAGTCCAGAGAATAAACAGTATATTTATTCTCGTGTGTGCCTTGACTGCCTGAGAATAGAAGTTAACAAACTGAATCTCTTCTCCTTCAATTTTCCTTTGTTGACAACGGATGCTGTGAACATTAAATCAGTCAGAGTGCAGTGCTGAGATGGGTTAGCTGATCTTACCCAGAGATTGACACCCTTGAGTTGCTGAGAATTGACTGATGTAGAGATGATCTAGTCTTTTGACCTTCAGGCTGTCGTAGAGACACTCGTGGAACTTTCACTGGTTGCAAGTTGCTGACTGAGCAGAGCTTCGTCCAGTTAAGAATAGGGATTATATTGCAGAGGGAGGAAATGAAAGCTTTGGCTGCAGTAAAAGCTTTCCTCCTAAAACAGCATTAATGTACTTAATGCTTTCTTAAATGCATATTAAGCCTATAGTTATCAAGTAAGTCATTGTGTTGTGTTAACTAAAATCTCTTTATGAAATAAAAAGATAATATGGCAGAGACACTTCAACAAAGTGAGAAGGGCATTGGAAGATGAAGATAAGAGCTCTATATGCAGTTATACTAACAAGGTGACCTTGGGGAAGGGAGACACTTGCACTTTCTGAGTCTTTTATGCCACATCTATAAAACAGGGTCCCTTGAAAATTAAGCAGGAGAAAATATGGGGCTTAATGATGTCATGCTAAAATATATCCCTTGACCAATATCTAGATGTGCGAATAATTTTCCATATGACTGTTTTGATCAGTATTTTAACATATGGGGTCATTTTTATTTGAAGTAGATATGATTCCACATTAAATACCTGCAGTGTTAGACTGTATTAATAATGATTAAGTAGATCACTATGATTGCTTCCAATAGTTTTGTGTTCTTCTGAGCAATGGAAAAGTAATCATTTACTTGAATAGTAATAATTATAATAATTTTACAACAGTAAGCGTCCTAAGTACACACTTATAAACTTTATTGAAAATGTGTTCTTAGTTATTGCTGTTTTTAGGGACTAATTCATGTTAATAAAGAATGAAATAAAATATGACCATATTTAGAACTTGCACCGGTTCCAATAAGAGTTTTGTTTCATGACTCTTCCTCTTTCCCAGCCTGTTAAAAGATTTCCATTTTATTGCTTTTAGGGCATTTACTATAAATTATTTATGCATATAACGTAAGTTTCCATTTCCTCCTATTGATCTCAGTTTCCTCATTTCTCAAATAATAAGCACCTTGTTGTAAATTACATCAATAATAACCCCTCTCTCACACACGCATGCATCACCCCCACACATACATACAGACACACACACACACATACACCACTTTTCCATTGAAATGACACTTTGCGGTACATTCTTTTGATTGTTGTCTAGAGAGTAGAGGCTGGGATGTTGATAATTGTTTGCATTCCATGGTAACGCCTCAAAATAAAACCCTATTAAGATTGAGATTAATTGTATTCATTACCATATTTTTGTCATTTCATTTCATTCAATTAATAAAGTTCTATGCCCACATAAATACAGACAGTGCCTCATACTATCTGTTTTTTATGAAGCTCCTCTATCTCCTGAGAAAGAAAGAATATGGAGGAATTCCTGAGATACCCTGTCAGTATGAATCAGGAGAATATGCTGAAGTTAAGCTTCCAGTGTGTAATGTCAATATTGATTGTCAAATTGACAAGACATGAAATCACCTATGAGACAAATCTCTATTCTTATTAGAGAGAAAGTTTCTATATTGAGTTTACTGATGGGTCTTAGATGTTGATGTCACATCATAAAAGAGGAAGTGAGCTGAGAACACCAATCACCTTTCTCTGTCTTCTTACCATGGATACAACGTGACCAACTGCTTCTTCTTCCTTATGCCATGTTTTAACCAACGTGGCGAGCCTTCATCTCAAATTATAAGCAAAACTTAACCATCCCTTATGAAGTTGTTTTGTCAGTTGTTACATTAGTAAAAGTGGTTTCATTTATTTTCACTTTCTTGCTTCCATACATTTTAAAATGAAATTTCCTGTGGATTGGTGGCCAATGTATTAATTTGTTTGTGTTTATTATTTTGTTAATGACATGCTTTCATGTGTCTTTGTGTGGAGGTCAGAAGAAAACTTGTAAGTGATTGTTTCACTCCTCAATGAGGCTTCTGGGGGGTTGACTTGAATTGTCAAGATTTAATGTGGGATTCTCCTGTTTGCTGTGAATACCACTGGTTAATAAAGAAGCTGCTTTGGGCTTATTGCAGCACAGGATAAGTCAGGGCAGGAATTCCAAGCAGATAGATGTAGAGAGAGAGTAGGACGAGTCAATGAGAAGCCATGTAGCTGCCCAAGGAGAAAGACACCCACCGGGAGCCTTGCCAGTAGGCCTCATGATCATGTGCAGGTTAATAGAAATGGGTTAGTTTAAGATAAATGAGCTAGCTAGAAATAAGCTTAAGCTATTAGCCAAAAAGTATTGCAATTAATATAGTTTCTGTGTGATTATTTTTTGTCTGGGCAGCTGGGAAAAGAGTAAGTGGCCTCCGCCCCCCAAGGATTGGCAGCACATGCCTTTACTTGTTAAGCTGTCTTGTTAGGCCATCCACTCTCTTCCTTTAGGAAGAAAACTTGGAGTTTAAAATTTAGCTTTTTTCAAGTATGTATTTTAACATAAATTTCAAATATGTCAGTCAGCCAGCACATGTGTCTCTTTGCCTACTAATCATTCATAAGAAGCTATATCTTACTCAAAGGAAGCTTCTTGGCTAACTTCTGAAACCAATTTACTTACTTTTTTTTAATTCATCAAGGTATAATTTGTATTCTCTGTAATATACACATTTGATGAATACACTCCGTAAATTTTAGGAAATGTCCTTATTTTTTGAGGGAATAGCTATATTTATTTTCTTTCTTATGTTGTTTTGGAAAACTCTAAATAAGAGAGAGAATCATAAAACTCAATGTATTAGCTTTATGAGTAACTGTTACATTTCCCCATATTTTCCTCATTCATCTGAGACAACTGAAATCACCTTGGGAACTCAGACCAAAAATCAATGTTTAAAGACCGCTGTCTTTGACGCTGCCTTTCAGGGGAATAAAACTTTTATTGCATTGGATAATAACATCCCAGCAGATGAGTTTATAAATCAGAAAAACACTCAAACATCATTAAAAAGTGACATTATTCGTGACCTCTTAAATATCAAATGCACCAAACTTTGAATGCAGTCTGACTGTGAAATTACCACTTTAAATCCAGCTTTGTTTAGTCAATTGAAGTGTGAAAATATTCAGAGTATTAAAATACAGACTCTGCATCAGTTGTAAATAATGAAAAGAGAAAAATCATCCTGAACTCTATTTGAATTTACTTATAGTTGGCTCGTCCTCTGACTTGCCTAGTAAATTATCTGCATATGAAAAAAATAAAACAAACACTGTAGGTAACTACTTCTTCACTCTTCTGTTTTTTCCAATAGCAGCCAGGATACCTTTGTTTTTGTTGTCACTAGAAAAAAATTATTAAGACAAAAATATCTATAATCAACCAAAGATATATTTCCCGATCCTAAGCTGTAAAATTGTAATTATAGCAGCAGAAAGCAAACGGGGTATTGTAGATAAAACTACCACCACTGAGATGGAGGTCTCCTGGATTGTGCAGGTAGGCTCAGCATCACCACAATGATACTAATAAAGCAAGGCAGAAGTCAGAGGAGGGAATAACATGTTGGAAGCAGTGGCCTGAGTGATGCAATTTGAAGACGCTGGAAGGTCAGACATGGAGGACAGGTGGCCCCTGGAAGCTGAACTAGGTAAGATAACATACTATCACAAAAAATATCTAGAAGGAACTAGCCTTGCAAATACCACCAATCTTCAACACTGTATACTACTGTAACCTTTAACATTTAGAACTAATAGGGGGGAAAGGTCATTGTTGTTATTATCATTATTGAGTCAGTAGGCTGGTAGAATAGTAATCTAATGCACTAGCAGACTAGCAGTACATGAGATTTTCATAATTAAAAGCCCAAGATTCGAGTGTGATGGTAATTGAACCAGTTGTATAGTGAAATAGTACTTTATACACCAAGGAAGGCACAATGTTTAAAACCAGAATTTGCAACTAGGTCAAAGCTCTGCTATTGACAAGGATTCTTTTCCTCCTCACCTTTAAGCTTAGTATTACTTTCAGTGCCATGGCTGAGAGTGTATCACATGAAATACTGGTATCATAACTATGAGAGTAGTTGGGGCCTTTGATAGGTGAGTTGTTTGCGGGCAATGTTCCTAAGAGTAGGACTGGTATCTTTAAAAATCAAAGACAGTCACCTTGTTCCTTCTTCTCTGGAGATCACAGTGGGAAGATGGTTATCTGCCATCAGGATGTGAAACCTCACCTAATTTAAAAAAAATTATGACTTAATCTAAGTATTACAACTTTCATGACTGTGAAATAAACGTCTGTTGTTTATCAGACCCAATATATGGTATTTAACAATGCTACTATGAAACAACTAAGGAAGTATATATAAAGGTGAAAAATGTTGAAGAAGGGATTTTTTTTTCTCTCTATTAATCCTGAGACACTCATTTTCTGACCTTGTCTACTACAGCTTATATCTCAAGGCAACTGAAGCCTATACCATGTCTGTCCATGCCTAACTTATATTCAGCTAGAGGGATTAGACTCTGTGAACAATCTCACCAGTGTTCCCAATTCTCCATGTTGCAGATAGTAGATGAAGGGGTTTCTCAGACTTCGGGCTAAACTATAGGAATCAATACCCACAGTTAATTACCTGTGTGTTTGTATGTGTGGGCATTGCATGCATGTGCAGATGAAATAGAGTGGCAGAGACCTATTAAAAGATAAAGTTAGAAAGTGACAAATAAGCCAAAATTAATGGATGTACTAAGACAGTTTGGAATAAATTGTGCAGAATATTTTTAATGCATGTATATATGTATGTATGTATGTATTATGTATTATGTATGTATTTTTCTTTGTGACACACAGTTTCCCCTTCCTCTTCTCCTCTCAGTCTTTCAACCATCCCCCTCTGGTCCCAGCCCGTCACAACCCCTGAATTCACTCCTCCCCCAATTCTGTTTAGGAAAGGGCAGGTCTCCCATGAATACCAACAAAATATGGTATATCAAGTAGCAGGAAAACTAAGAACTTCTCCATGTATTAAGGCTGGGCAAGGTGACCCACTATTAGGAAAAGGGTCCCAAAAGCCAGTAAAAGAGTCGGAGATAGTCCCTGTTCCCAATGTTAGAATTTCCAGAAGAGGACCATGTTACACAACTGTAACATATCCATATATGCCTAGGATCAAACCATGCAGGCTTCCTGGTTGTCAGTTCTGTCTCTGTGAGCCCCTATGAGGCCAGGTTAGTTGATTCTGTGAGTTTTCTTGTGACCCCTCTGCCCTCCTACCATTCTTTCTCCTCCTCTTCTTCAGGATTCCCCAAACTCTGCCTAATGTTTGGCTGTGCATCTGCATCTGTTTCATGAATTTCTGGATGAAGTTTCTCTGATGACAATTGGGCTAGGCATAAACCTGGTAACAGGACGGCCAGTTCAGGCTACATATCCAATATTGCTAGGAGTCTTAGCTAAGGTCATCCTTGTGGATTTCTGGGTGTTTCTCTTACCTGACCCAAAAATGCCACCCTTACCAGAGTGTCTTTCAATACTCTCCCATTCCATTCCCTCCACCCCCAACTTGATTGCTCATGTTCCTATCCCCACCCACCCTCAGTCTGCTCATAAAATCTCTTCTATATTCTCTTCCCAGGGAGATCTAGGTGACCTTCTTGGAAACTTCCTTGATACCTAGACTCTCTGGATCTGTGGATTGTAGCATAGCTATCCTTTATTTTACAGCTATTATACACTTATTCTAACCAAGCAAGTGAAAGAAATTTAAGACTTTGAAAAGAGAGATTGAAGAAGATATCAGAAAATGAAAAGATCTCCCATGATCATGGATCAATAGAATTAACAGAATAAAATGAACTTTTTATCCAAAGCAATCTGCAGATTCAATGGAATCCTCATGAAAATCCCAACTCAATTCTTTACAGACCTTGAAAAACAATATTCAACTTCATATGGAAAAACAAAAAACTCAGAATAGCTAAAACAATTTTGTACAGTAAAAGAACTTCTGGAGGCATCATCACCCCTGATTCCAAGCTCTATTACAGAGCTACAGTAATAAAAACTGCATAGTATTGGCATAAAAATAGACAGGTAGATCAGTGGTATCTAATCAAAGACCTGGGTGTAAATCCACACACCTATGGATGCCTGAGTTTTTGACACAGAATGGTAGAATATTTTAAAGCAGTGGTTCTCAGCCTTCCTAATGCTGTGGCTTTTAATACAGTTTAACATGCTGTGCTTACCCCTAACCATAAAAATTAAATTATTTTCCATGCTACTTGGATACTTTACTTTTGCTATCTCAGTTTTGTGATGGTTTTAGGAGACCCCTACAAAAAGGTCTTTTGATCCCCCAAAGGAGTTATTGAGAAACAGTGTGTTAAAGAGTGCTTTTGATCTTGGTTGGAAATTATATTGCTAAACATTTCAGTTATATAAATTTGTGTGCCACAGTTTAAGAATCTTAAATATCTATATAGTGAATTATATATCTGGAGCGTTAAAATGTCTACCTCCTTTAACTATTTTTAAAAAATTTTATTAATTCACAATCATTGCACAGATTAATGGAGTTACACTGTGATAATAGAGTGCATAAACCAATATATGCTGGTTAAACTAGTATAATTAATTGTTTTATTTGCTATCATTATTTTGTGAGAGCAGTCTTTGACCACCTCCATTTTAGCTATGTATAAAATATACTGTATATTATTGTGAGCTCTAATCATCCTTTTAATGAATTGATTTAAGGTTATAAGGCTGTTTTCTAATTGTCTACTTTTATTATGTTCTGGAGTCACATAGGAAAATCATCACCTATTCTACTAGTGGAACTTGCCTTCTTCCCGAGCTTATAGCTTCAAATTCTGTATCTAGGTCATTGATGCTTTTTGATTCTATATATGAAGAGAAAGGATTAAATTCAAAACATCTACTCTTGAATAGTTCATATCCCCAGTATCATTTATTGAAGAGTCTTTTCTCTCACTCCTGAAGCCTGTCCAAAATCAGTTGTATCTAAAGGCACCATATGACTCTAGCCATCAGACAATTTTAAGGGCAATTGACTTACGTTTTGCCTTTTGAAGAAGGAAACACTAAAATGGTCAATAAGAAAATGAAGTTCATTGGAAAAGCATCTTGTAGTTCATAGATGTGAGCAAAATGGAGAAGTCTTACTTTTGGACAGATGATCTGACACAGGTGTAGGAGATAAAGAGTTAAGCTTTCAGGAGATATTAGTTCCAAATATTTAAAGGAAAAATATTTTCACTGAACTATAAGATTTTTAGATTTAGAGAAGTATACAGAGCATGGTCAAACTACTTGTGCTTTCCCCTCTCCTAGGAGGAAGTAGGCTAGTTTAATATATCGACCAAATAAATGAAGCAATGGAAAGGAAATATTTCAACCAGACTATATTTTATTAACATGAATTAAAAATAGAATTTAGTAGCCAATGCAGTTTAATGAATGTGTGCACACATGTGCATAACATGACTACCAATAGCATAACCACAGCCACATATAACAATTTCTAATTGTATAATATCCATTAAAAATACACAATAGCTCTTGAAAATGGGCAAAACTGTGGTATTCTAGCCTGTGCCCTTAAGAGACAGGCCACGCCCACCTTCCAGCTTCCAGCCTGTGACCCCAACTCACTCTCTTCCTGTTCTGCTCTCATGGGAGCAGCGGCCGCTTCTCTTCCCTCTTCCCCCCTTCTCTTTCCTCTCTCTCTCTTTCCTCTCTCTCTCTCTCTCTCTCTCTCTCTCTCTCTCTCTCTCTCTCTCTCTCTCTCTCTCTCTTCTAATAAAGGTTTAACTTTATATGGTGTGTCCATCAGTCTCTTGCCATGTCCGCCGCACCTGCCATGTGTCGGGGACTGGCAGCTGTCTCGCCCAGCTGCCCACGTGGTCACGGTCACGGCGACCCCGGCAGCAAGCTGGTTCCCCCCTGCCACCTGTTTTTTTAAAAGGAAAACAAAACCAATGTCCAAAAAGGCACTATTTTATGAATAGGTACTAATTATTGAGCTAAGACCTCGGAAACTGCACAAATTCTTCCTTATGGTTCTTGTTCCACACAACATATGTATTAGATTATCTGGTCTACCCAGTTCCTTGGCAATGAAATTTGACCCTCCACAATTCACTTCTGGTTGGTATCTGTTCCAAAGGTCCGACATACTCAGGGTGCTCTAGGAATCCTGGAAGAGCAGCATTTCATGCATCTGTGACACAGGAAGAACAGGTGGGGCAAATCCAGAAAGTGATGTCTTGAATGATATCTTGGATATATTAATGGAAAATAACCAATAAAGTGATAGCGTTCCAATTATATACATGCACGAAAAAGCGTATTTGAAATATCATTGTAAGTCCTTGAAAGACAAAACCCAGTAGTATTTACTGTTTTTAGGAATTAGACAAACAGTGAGGTCACAATACCATTAGAGAAAAATGCAAGTAAAAGTAACTCTCAATTTGTTTTTAAAGTTTTCTGACTCTGGCACTATTTACTATAAAAGTAGAGTTGATCAAACCAAAATCTACATTTCTACCTTAACTTTAATTGTTCAAGCTATGTAAACACACACACACACATACACACACACACACACACACACACACACACACACACACACATTGCAGGTGAGAAAGAAGAGGAGGAGAGAGAGAGAACCCTGAACTAGATCACAAAATATTTGAAGCCCAGTGAAGGAGTTAATATCAAAACCTATTGGTCTCTTCATCCTATGAACAGAGGACCAACTTCTTTTTACAAACATAAGAACATACATGACTTTCTTTTTTTAAAATTAATGGATATATATTCCTCAAATTGTAAAAACTTGTGTGTACTCTAACTAGAATGATTGTAATCTGTATATTAATTTTGATACATTTTTATAGTTAATAGCATTTTTAAAGATGCAGACAAAATTCTGAGTCTTAGCTTTATATGAAGGGAGAAATAGATATTGAATTACAATTTCTATGTCTCAGTGCTCACGCTAGCATACAGCTCACATGTACAACAAACTCATAGCACACGGCAAGAACTATTGAATCAAGAATTTTAATGATCAAAGCAACATAATGAAAGTGTGGTATTATTATACAGAAACAGTTAGTAGGGTTTTATGATTCTGAACAGTGCATAGAAGTCTGTGTTACATGGTTTGTTGATACAAAGCTTTATTTAACAAACTTGAAAAGGGGTAGATTGTGAAGTTCGCCCATTTGTCATAGTTTACTGACTAACTCTAATATAGGTATTAAAGGGTGAGGCAGAATCAAATAGCTGGAAAGATAAGCAGTACAGTCTGCAAAAGAGATAGAACAGCCAAAACAGAAGAAATGTGGTGTTTGGGAAAGATAAAAATCTACCTTTGAGTGTTTACTCCCATACTAAATAGCTGAACATTAAGTCAATACAGTCAGCCAATACAGCAACTTCATTCTTAGTAATCAAAGAAAATTCTATAATAATGTGGTAAAACAGGAGTCAATGACTCAAGTACAGGTTCAACTTAGCCCTGCTATTTGCATTGTACATTGCTTTTTAGTCCGAGAAAATGCACTTGTTAAATACCATACACTTGGTAATTACAGGTTTCACTTTTTATACAGGGATTACATTTGCTGGATCCAAATGCCGTTAGCATGTATGGTAAATTCCACTTGCATAGAATACTGAAGAATAACACAGAGAGACCCATAATTGCGTGACTGGTGCCAGGTAAATTAATCTTCCTTGAAATGAAAGTTAATTATGAATTAAAAGTTGCCAAACATTTAATTTGAAGTAGATTCACTTTTTAATTTTTTCATGCTCAATATTCTAGGGCAGGTTCTTTCCTAATTTGCTCACTATTGGCTACAAGTGGAAACAAATCCATTTTCTTTAACACTTTGCAATTGTGAGTAACACATAAGCATATGCTCTTCTTGAAATCTCAGTTAATTATGTGAAAAAAAATGTGAAGTTCCGAATGCACTTCTTCTGGAACCATACAGTGCTATCAATCAAAATTTACCCATTGCCTTGGGAAAGTCAGGCATAACTTAAAGTTATATGTAGGCAAGGAGAATGTTCAGTTTTAGGAATCTAAGAGTCAAAAGTCACCATTAAGACCCTTTAAAGTTTAGATATTGCAAATATTAAAAAATGACAAAGAAATAATTTCTAAACATTTGTCATTCGTATGCTTAAACATTTCATAAAATCAATTATCCACATGAAAAGGAAATCCAGAGTCTATTTATACTTCATTAGTTCCATTAGCTATGACAACAACATCTTAATATAAATCATCCTCATATGAGTACCCAAGAACATAATTAAGCACTTTTCAAAGAGATGAAAAAGAAAAACAGATAATAGTCTGCATGGTTTCCAGTCTTGGGATCATTAATGAGCTACACATCTTTTGTACTATTGAATCACCTCTAATTGGTCTTGATTTTACAAGGAATATGCTCCTTTCCATTGATCTTTCCATCATGTAAAAGCCTTTTTTTTCCCCACAGAGATTGACAGAGTTAAAAACTACCTACAAAGTTAGCTGAATCCACTCCCTCATTTTACACAGTGGGAAATTGAGGGCTCTGAAGATGATACAGCATAGTTCACAGCAGACCCCAGAAGACTGGGAGCTAGTCTTCTGTGCTTTCCGCTTTAACTCTGTGTTCTTTTATAGACATTCATATCTTGGGTGTCCATCACATAGAAGTCTGATATTCTTTACTCTATTAATATCTTAATTTTATATATTTTTAAAAATTAACTTAATCTAGCTTAATTAATTTAATCAGGGCCTGTGCACATTAATTCAAACATTTTACTCTGAGCTATATACCCAGATTCTTTAATTTATTGTGAAGAAACAACATTACTTCTTTTTTTTTTTTT
>PVIU01014411.1:0-19703 GCA_004026605.1 Ondatra zibethicus
AGTCAAATGCTACACCTGTGGCTAATTCTCAGACAACACAAGGCAGACTCTGCCACATTAGCAGCAATTGGCTGTTTGCAGGAAGCACAATGATCTGTAGTCACATCTCATTAGGGGAGCCTGGGCCCCGTGGTGCACAAGTGAAGTAAATGCTGCCAATGTAATTTGTTTTATATGCCTAATTCTCTTCCTTATAATTAACATCTGAAATTTGAAAACAAAACAAGAGCACTTTGTATGCATCTGGGATCTGTTGAGCACTTTCAGGGAGCCTGGGATTTTTTTTTAAAGCAGTACTCACCCTTGCCTTGTCCTTTTCCACAACACACAGCAGTGTAAACTGGGACAGAGGTGCTGTGTGTGAGGGAAGGCAGAGTCACAGAAAGCCAGTATTACCCTTCAACCTACAGATGGGTTCAGCTATATTTTGTCTTATATCTATTAAAGCAAATATACAGATAGTTAAGCAGAGGATGAGAGAAATGAGTCACAACCCAGCCGCATCTTGTCCAAGGGCAACGATCCTTAGACTTCTCATCTGACAGCCCAAACAGTCAGACGTAAAAGTGCAACCAAGTACTCCAACAGGAAGACTCACATACCAGTTGGCTATGGCATTAACAAAGTCTCCATGGCGTGAGTGGGACTGGGCTGAAAGGGTCTGGTACTGGCCGCTGGATCTGGAATCTACACATCTAAAACAAGCTGCACGAGACAAGTCCATCATGGGTATACTAAGCAGCAATCTTGACTATAAACATCAGAAACCGTTTCTAGAAAACTCAAACAAAAACACAAATTTGTTGGCAGGTTTTTGATTAGCTCGTGGACTTGATTTAAAAAAAAAAAGTTAGAGGATGAAATGAGCAAAGGAAGTTGCAGGCCCCCAACACACTAAGTTCATGTCGCAACATCAACCTGGCTATCATGGTCCAAGCATTGCTACCTCCAAATACCACCTCCAAACACTGCCACTGCCATTAGATTTATTATGGCTAAATAATAGGTACCTTTCCCCTCCTTGTCCTCCACCAAAATCCATTCAGAAAGACAAAAAGTAGTATCAGGTATAGAAAGTCTTCTAGCACTGATCAGCAGTGGACACTATGTTGATCATTTATTCATTTAAGGATTTTATGCTCACCTCTGGGGGAGCCAGGGATATGTTAAAAGACACATAGCTGCAGATATTGGCCTTGGTAAAAATGTTTCCTATGTATGTTTTTTTTCCTACATGTATGTCACTCCATCATGTGCTTGCAGTGTCTGAGTAGGCCAGAAGAAGTCATTGAATCCCTTGGAAGGAGTTACAGACAGCTGAGAGTCACCATCTGGGTTCTGGGGAACCGAACATGGAAGAGAAGACAGTGTTAACTGCTGAGCCATCTCTCCCATCCCCAGTGCAGGCTTGGTAGCCATGACCCCTGTGATCTCTAACTCATGGCTAATGTCATATTGTTACCCTCCTCCTTCCTTCTTCTTTCTTTTGTTTAAAAATCTTATGTATGTATGTACGTACGTGTGTATGTACGTGTCTGTGTGAGTGTATGTACACGTGTACAGGGATGCCCCAGGGGAGGCTAGAAGAAGGGTCCGATGTCTCAGAGTTGGAGATAGAGGTATTTGCAGGGTGCCTGGCTTGTTACATTACTGCTGGAACACAAACTCTAGTTCTCATGGTCACACTGAGTCTGCCTATCAGCCCTGACTCTCTATTATTTAGAACAATATTAATAATTATTTATTAAGCAACCCTGAGATTTGTAATAAGAATCACATTCATTTTTTGTTCAGTCATCACGGAAATCTGTAACTGAGGTATAATGGCCCCTATTTTCAGCTAAGGCAATTAAGGTTTCACAAGAAACATGGCCACTGGGAGTGCTCTCCTCTAGAGAAGAGCATTCCTTTCTCCTGCTCTCAGCATTTCTCAGTTGCCTATAGTATGTATGAAATCATACATAGAAGTAACCCTGTACAGACCTAGAAAGTTATATTTAGAATATATATATATATATATATATATATATATATATATGAATATACACATATATGTATGTAGTAACAATGAAATAAGTGGCCATGAATTAAAAGGGAGCTTCTTGGTATAAATGGGAAGGTTTTAAAGGAAGAAAGGGAAAGAGAAAAAAACATAATTATATTATAATCTCAAAACCTAAAAAAGCAATTAAAAAGTTCATTAAATTAAAAAGTAACATGGCCAAAGTTACACAGCTAATTTATAACAGAAGTTCAATTTGAATCCAGGTCCGACTTATTTCAAAACCTGAGGTTTGAGCTGGGCATGGTGGTACACACCTTTAATTCTAGCATTTGAAGAAAGAGGCATGCGGATCTCTGTGAGTTCAAGGACAGCCAAGCCTGCATAGTAAGATGCTGTTTCTAAATAAATGAATGAAATTATAGACTGAATGTCAAACCTGAGGTTCAAATGGCAGAAACAACCCCTTTTAAACAAACTAATTATAGCTATTAATGAGACAATGGTCCTTATGTAATGTGTTAGTTTAAAAGTATGTAAAGAGAGGCTTAGGAGGTGCTTCAGTCCGTAAGGTGTTTGCTGTACAAGTATGATATCTTCAGTCCTGAACTCTAGAATATCTATGAAACAACTGGGCACCATGCCACATGCTGTAACCCCAGTAGTGGATATATAAAAACAGAAGGACTACGCACACACACATACGGGGATACACACACACACACACACACACACACACACACACACACAAAGAGAGAGAGAGAGAGAGAGAGACAATAATGTAATGGCAAAGGCAGTGATAATTCAGTATAATTTAAAATACTTTTTGTGTGTTTCAGTAGTACACACATACAATGTTTTATTAATCACAACAGGATCTACACACATTTGAAAACATAAGTGAAAGATGATACTTACATGTCATGGTCGATCTTAGAATAAATATGTGTTTTCATGTGTCTATCAGTTATGGTGTAGGTACTTGTCCTAACTTTTGCAAGTTGCTTCAGAACTTTAACATAAGTTATAAGCTATGAATGACTATATTAAACCCTATAATTTTCTAGTTCCAGTTGAATGCACATAATAAATGTTCAATGATGTAAGGACAGGGAACAAAGAAGGAAGAGCAGAGAATGGGAGAAAGCAGACGGGCAGGGCAGGTAGAGTCAGGGGAATTAAGCAGACGCTAAGCCAACCAGCAGGTTAGCATGAACAGATCCCGCATGGTCAAAGGTCAGAGTAGCAGGACGGCCCCACAGGCACTGGAAGAGAATCTAGAGTAGGAATCTACAACTTTAAAAAGAAAGTTGGGGAACAAAGAAAGAGGGGTCTAGGGACAGTGCATTAATAATTGAGCAAGAGTAGATGCACCAGTAGATAAGAAAGCATTAAACATCAAAACCACACAGCAGCGCCCACTGCCTGCTGCCCAATGCTGAGACTGTCTGGCCTTATGTAAGGGGCTCAGCAAGCCCAGAGCTCCAGACAGCCTGAGGTGGCTGCTGGAACACAGAACCTCCTAGACTGTGTTCCCTGGGACTCTTGTTCTCTCGAGATCTCTGCAGACTTTCTGTTCTGGAGACTCTGTGGTCAATATTTATTTTCTCTTGGAGTTTCACAGAGTCCATGAGAAGGTGAGGGGCCTTTGCAAATACGGATGTAGAGAAATCTGCTCATCTTTGTGACACTCAGATGTTTCTTAAACTTCCTTGACCTTGACACCCTCTTTGGCAGACTGCCCATTATTGTCTCAGGGAACATCAAGATTCAAACACAGTCACCATGGAAACATTTTCAATGGCCCTATCGTCGGCCAGCATTTGTCCTTCTTCCGTGGAGTCATGTGCTAGGAGCTCTCTTGCTTTGCTCTCGGCATTCTGGTCTCCACACTAATTAGGTTCCCCCACACACACATCGAGTCATAGGCAAAGGAATTTTTTCCATGGCCGTTATATCATTTCATTTGGAGACTTTTCCTTCATTTCCTTATGGATGCCACCTCCACATGCCCATCCCCAGCTGGCTGCTGCATCTCCAGCACGCAGGTGAAGAGTACACTTTGCACCAGACTGATTGGGGTTGGGCTCTGTCTCTGCCGATTACTAGCTATGAGATCTAAGTAACACAACAATACTATACTTCTAACGACCCACCTAAAAGTGTTCCCGTAAGGACTCAGTGACGGTGCATGGCAGCACTCAGCCTCCTGAACGCACACTATGTGTCTTTTCTCCTTACTCCCATGCTTTCTGCCTGATCACTTTCTCTACTCCTTCCTTAGACCACACGCAATTTACCCACAGAAGCTGTGCCCTTTAGAGTTGTGCTCCCTGTGTTCCCTACCACGGTGCCTGACAGTTGCTCACTATGTCATTATTCTAGTGAGTATTTTTCTGGGATTTTGAAAGAAACCAAGTGAAGACCAAAAACTAGACACTTTTCCTTTTGGCATATTCTAGCCAATTGAGAGAAACCAGCTAATGACTTTGTCCATTGATGAGGGGGGCAGCAATAGAGAAGTCCATAAATGAAACCAGTTCTATCCCTGCAAGTCCATCACTAGGAAACAAATGATAAGGACTTTTTAAATTTCAACATCTCCCATACAAACTTTTTTGTTTCTTTGAGACAGGGTCTCACAATTTAACCCCGGCTGGCCTTGAACTTGCTTTGTAGGCCGGGCTGGCCTTGAACTCACAGAAATCCACCTGCCTCTGCCTCCCGAGTGCTGGAATTAAAGGCGTGCGCCAGCACACCCAGTTTTCAGCGACTTTCACATGCAATCTATTTTTCCTTTCTTGATAAATTTCCGTCTCTTTACAAAGCAGTAAAGCAACTCACTGCATTCACTCATCAAATGCTCTGCTTTCCAATGATAAAATCTCTCTCTGAGATACTGTAGAAATGGCACAGTGGACTCTGCCTTCAGGATCTGTTGTAATTGCTCTCTGCAGTTCAGCTTCTACTGCTGTGTCTTGGGGCAAGTGTTTCTCAATTGGGTGGGAGTTCTAGAATACCTAGACTTTTATCCACCTTCTTGGTTTGGGGGAAGACAGCTATTTTGATTCATGATCCAGATTTTTCTTAACAAAATGATTGTCAGAAATGGCCCTACTTTGCACCCTTCTCCTCTCAGGCTCCAGCCACAAGAGAAGTATCCTTTAATGATTCTTACCGTGTGGGGAATCAAAATAAAAGGCAGAGAAAGTAGGAGAGAGGGGAAGATCTGCAGAAGTCACAGCCCCTTTCCTGTATGCTTCTAATTCTAGCCCTAGATTCAGCTGCAGACCTGCAGAAACATCTTCACAATTCCCACCAGACTTAACCAGATTCGACCAGCCCTTCAAACAGTCATTTCCGGGCCTGCAAAGCATTTTTCCAGCCCTTCGCTTGCCTCTTTTGCCTTGCAGTGATATACCTCTCTTGTCCTGGCTCTGTCCGAATTTCAGCTATGATGGTGGGAACGAACAAAGATGCAGACAGAATTACCAAGTATCAAAGATAATGTCAAAATTTGTGTTTTCCCTCCTGTTCCTACAAGACATGTTTCGATCCTTGTGGCTTAGTGCAGCTCAAAAACTACCACAGTTAAAACCTATTTCAAAAAAAAAAAAGTAAGTGTGCACGTGTTTAATCTGCTTCAGGTTTTCTGATTGGGGGGTGTTTCTGATGTTTTATTTTTGCTCCTATGCTGTTTTGCTTATGTGAAATGGAAGAAAGGGTGTTTCTTGGACTTGTTCAACACCACTAGAGCAGCCCCCTTTGCTCTTTGCCTTGAAATGGACTTGGCAGTTATTTCTAAACGAGTCGCCCTAGTAAGCTGCCTGCTGTCTTCCCTGCTCTCAAAGCTGTGCACATTTCCTCTCCAGACAAGAAATAAGGTTTCTTTAAGAAGTTAGCCATGCTGCTGCCTCTGGGGGATTTGGAAAAGGCAGAGGACTTGAATCCGCTGAATGTTTTCAGGCCTCTGGCCGGGGCTGTATCACATGATTCCTCGTCTGCACAGAGCCTTGTCTTTATCTTCCCCACAATTGTGTGCACAGGTTTAAATGGCAATCATTATCATGAAATAATTGTATTTTCTTTCTCCCGACAAAAACCACTCACAATCGCCCAACCTGTAACCCTGCAGTCTGAGTAATTTTATGCCAAACTAGCAGGTTAGAGCATCGCCCCGGTTAAATTACCGCATGTGTGATTGCACGTGAAAACACATTGATTTAGGACATTTTTTTTCCCTCTCTTGTTCAACCTGAAAACTTGTTTAAATAGGCTTCTTCCTGGACAAGCAACATACAATGGGCCATCAAAACTCAGCGTTCCCAGTATGGCAGGAACAGAGTTCATACAAAGGAGTAAGATTGAACGATAAAAGGAGGAACAAAAGAAGTAGGAGGTGTACCGGGTGGAGCCTGAACATTTACCCCTTCCTTGTGCTTTCAGACTGCACAAGCTGGAGTCTCCACTTCAGGCCCTGAGATAGTCTGAGGTGACGTTTATGAGGATCGAGCCCATAGAGGAGAGAAGAGGCACGCAGAGGATAGGGCAGGAAAAGCTGAGCTTCAGTGCAAACTGGACAAAATCTCAGTGAACATGCAACCTTCCTGGGTGGGCTCAGTAACTCCGTGGGTTTGAAAGGGCTAGCCCTAAGTGGATTGTGTAGCACCCTGGACTCTGAAATAACTGGCCCTTATCCCCCATTCCACCCCCTTTTACCAGTCCTAGGCAAGGGTGTCTTTAGGCCAGTGATGGCTCCCTGTGACAGGCAAGCCCTGAGAGAGTCAACACTCCTTTCCTGTCTTTTCTTGAAAGGAATCTGGACCATGCCTCTGGTGTCTACTGCGGAGATGCTCACAATTGCCAACATGCTCGCGGCTAAATCTGAACCTCTTAACAGTGATTCCCAGTCCAGATCAAGTCAGAAACCTCCAATGCCTTTAAGATAGCAGAAGTTCCTTTCAATTAAACACAAATGCATGCCGTGCTATGAACTCTAGCACTTCTATCATGTTTGACTTTCGTAACAGCTGGAAGAAGCAGGGATTCTTCGGAATCCCATTCTATAGATGATGAAATCCTGACCAGGAATGAAAGTTCATATCACTGGTAAATGGGGTGGCAGTGTTGGCTTGTGAAATCACATCTTCCTGATTCCAGAGTCCACTCATTTAACAAGGACACCATACTAATTAAAATCTATTCAAGTCTGTAGGCCCTCCTGCACCTCCTTCCACGGCCTCTATCCAGAGACTTTTACATAGAACATCTCTGTTAGGACTACGTAGGGTTGTGAAAGAGTCTAATTCTCGGTTGGGAGAACTGCAGTCCTCTGTTCCTGTGGACCCATACCTGTCTGTGGCTGTTGGGTCCAATGTTTATTTAGCATATACTCCCTCTGTAGACCCAGTAAAGCATATTTGAGAGACTTGTTGGAGGTACACTAACCCTCGGGAGAATAGAGAACTAGAAAGAGGGAGAGGGAGGAGTTGGCCAGTAATGCACTTCCATCAAAGACCTGATACCAGAGAGGAGTCTTGGTGAGGGTCCGGTACCAATGGTATAACAAAAACCAGAAAACTTGAACCAGACCAACAACTCAGTGCAATGAATATTTACAGGTAAAACTGTCTGGGCCAAAGGACCTACTGTGAGACAAACAACAGCTCTCAATGTCACTATGACAAAAGAATATATGATGGAGAGGCAGGAAAAGATGAAGGAGTGAAGTGATGTTTTTTATTTCTATTTTTTTCTTTTGGAAAGGCTACAGGGGTGGAGGGCAGACATGAAAGGACCAGGGAATGAGTGGGATTGGAGTACATGATGTAAAATTCCCAAAGAATCATTTTTTTTTAAAAAAAATCAGTATTGAGTATCTATTGTGTGCCAGGCATTGTGAAGTTAGATCCAACAAACTTCATGCCAAACAACAATTTTTTAAAAAGTTCCTTAAAGGCAACCATGAGAGAAGAAAAAGAGCTCTTAAGTGGAGGAGAGAGAAGAGTGGCATGTACAACATCAGTGCAGAATAGGGACTGGTAGGGGGGCAAAGGAGACGAGCAAGTTGGGGGGCAGAGGAGGCTGGAGGGGTAGGACAGGAGGACCAACAAGAATGGCTGAAAATGGTGTAGTACATTATGTGTTAAATTTTTAAAAACTAATAAAAAATGAATTCTGACCTCATCCAAACACAATCTTAATGGTAGCAAGTAATATTTTACTGTAGATACCAAAACAATGTTATGCATTTGCATTTAGCTTTGTGGACCTGGAGATTGAACACAGGGCCTTACACTATCACTTAGCTACATTGCCGACCTTGTCTATTTCCTGCAGGAAATTTTACCTGGCCAGGAGAAGGACCATTTGAAGACTGTTTTATCTCAGGTAAAATGGCAAATGTCTTTAATCCCAGCACTTAGGAACACTCCATGAGTTCAAGGCCAACCTCATCTATGTAGAGAATTCAAGGCCAAACTGATTTATGTAAAGAGTTCCAGGCCAGCAAGGAACTATAGAAAGCCTATCTAAAAAAGTATAAATGAGCATTCCTCAAGGTTTTAGAATACATAAAGAAAAACCAGTAAGTCCATGGGATATCAAATTAATATGGTGAAGAAAACTGGGTAGAAATTCGTCTTGAAACCACCTTCATATGGAGTCTCAAAAGTCACCATAAATAATAGCACTTAATTCTCCATCTTTTCATTGACAGCAATAACAGCATCAGTGTCAAATGATAAACTTTTCCAAACACCTATGTTACTAGCTTGCTTCTTATGTAAGAAATTATTGTTCTAAAAAAAAAAGAAATTATTGTTTGCACAATTGGAGCAAAGACTCCTAGACAGAAAGAAAAGCAGTATAGCTGAAACAGGTCTCCTGAATCCAGGAGCTTAATTGCTCAATAATTTAAGAACAGGCTTTTAAGCATTTGTTGTTGTTGTTGTTGTTTTCTGTGGTAGGGAAGCATACTGTGAGTGTGTGTGTGCAAGTCAATGGACAACTTTCCACAATCAGTCCTCTCCTTCTGCCATGTGGGTTCCTGTGGTGGTATCAAAGAAAATACCCCCCAAAGAAAGTGGTACTATTAGGACATGAGGCTTTGGTGGAATAGGTATGGCCTTGTTGGAGGAAGTGTGTTACTGTAGGGGTGGGTGTTGAGGTCGCTTTTGCTCAAGTTATGCTCAATGTGGAACACAATTCACTTCCTGTTGCCTGCAGATCAAGATGTAGAACTCTCAACTTTTTATCCAGCACCATGTCTGCCTGCACACCACCATGTTTCCCACCATGATGATAATGGACTGAAACTCTGAACTGTAAGCCAGCCCCAATTAAATGTTTTCCTTTTTAAGAGTTACCATGATCATGGTGTCTCTTCACAGCAATTGAAACCTTAACTAAGACAAACAGTTCCCAGCTCAGGTCACTATGCTTGGCTGCAAATGCCTTTACCTACCAAGTCATCTTCACTAGCCCCACCCTCAATTTCTTTCTTGACAATCTGTGGAGCCCTGAGACAAATTATCAAAATGGGGGCAAACAGACAATGGAACCCTTCCCTGAACTTTGATAACAGCCTTTCTTCCAGCAAGGAAAGGGATCATGGGAAAGCCACCGCCACACCGGGTTCTGGTTCATTAGTGGAAAAGTATAGCTTGATGTTTGCATTTTAAAAGTATTTTCCCCACTCCCTAACAAATGGAAACCCTGGCTTTTGCTTCTAGAATTTTCATTCTCATTTCCTATTGCATTAGCATGGCATTTCACTTCATCATCGGGACAAGCAAAGAGCTATTTAGCCCAATTCAAGGCATTGATTGGAACTAAAATTTTAATGAGCATTCCTGAATCACACTCTCTGAGCTAATGCCTTGTGTCAGACTTATGTCAGGCATGTTTGAGGGCTGATCATTGTTTAGGTCTGTGAGACACATTCAACTCACAGTGGGTTTCTACACACAAAATGACAGAATTCTGAAACTACTAGAACAATAGACATGATCAGAGTTTAAAAAGTTGATCTTTCAAATACCAGGAATTGTGAGCTAGAAGCCCATCGCACCATCCATTACTCAACTGGGAATGGGTAAAGTAATCTTCTCAAAAAGACCATGCAAGCCATGGTGAGGCAGAACTTAGTGTTATAAGAATAATGGTGGCTTTGAACAATGAGCAATTTGCTCGGCAAACAGTCATCGAGATACCCGGAGAGTATTGACTAGTGGACTGGAAACAACCATAATGGCTCAGATGTCAGAATGAAGTACATACTGGCACAATTCACTCATTTCTATTCTTCAGATAAATGCCTGCTTGCCAGAAAGATGTATTTGGGAAAACATGGTCGACAGACTTCATTATGCTTTTTCAAGATCCTTCAGGAAAATGCTTGGTACAGATCTAGAACTTTCTACCGCTACAATAAAGTAAGTTGTTTGATAAAAGTTTGATAACTTCAATAGCAATAACCACTAATGTTTCCAACAGAACTACCTTCCATTAATATTCCTGTGTAGACATGGACACAGGAAGTAAGTACCCTGCTATGGTCACTTAGAATTTTTCCTTCAAGAACATCAATCAGTAAAAACTTAATAACACTTTAAATATGTCTTAGGCTTATCAAGTACATTTAACACATAGTTCAGACTCCAAACAAGCCTATGAGCCATGTTTCATCTGACCCCATTTTATTAATAAGGAAACTAAGGTTGATCCAAGCAAAGCCAGTATCCCAAGTATTCACTAAGACATTCACTTTTGCAAAGCGGGGAGTGGTTTTACCCATGAGTTCTTCCATGAGGAATGACGAGAAAAGTAAGCCATGCTGTAAAGGGCAAGGCCGGAAGCCAGGAGTTTCAAAGCTGGGACCCCAGAAAGAAGGGGAATTCCTCTAGGAGAACTTGGCTTCTCCTTAAAGGATCAGATGGTTCTCAGAGTCGATAGTTTAAGAAGCCAAGTAGCAAGTGGCAACTAGGACTTAAGAAGCCAAATGGAGCTGTCAGAAGTCTCACAGCATGAGAACTGAAAACGTGAAGCTAGGAGCTACACAGAAGCCAGAAACTAAAGGGACCAAGATCTCTCTGAGAAAGGAAACAAGTTAAAGTGAGTCCAGCCTGCTTTGAGGAATTTGACACAATGCTTTGGGGGACGCACAGGAAAGATTGACAGTAAAACGATGAAGTGAGTGGCGCCATCTCAACATGGACTCATGTTAGATGAGTCCAACTGGAGCTGGAGCCAGTTCAGCAACAGCAAACTAAGCAGACCTTGACACAAACAAGCAAAAAACATTAGAAGAGAGGAATATGTGCATGGGTATTTTTTTAAGCCCACATGGGCCTAAGAAGATAGCTTAGTAAGCAAAGGCAGTTTTTGTGTAAGCATGAGGACCTGAGGTTGGATCCCTTGGCATCCATGTGAAAGCTGGGCACAGCAGTCCTTGTCTTTAATGCCAGTGCTGGGCAGCTGGAATCAGGCAGATCCCAAAAGCTTGCTGCCTAAGATCATAATGGAGCTAAAAATGCTTAGCCCCTAATACCACCATAGCTGTCACAGCATGCCACTAACCTGTAGTGATGATGATGTAAACTAAGGTACGATGCTGCCAGTTGTCTAAAAGCACAGTGCATGCAATTATGTCCAGCACCTAATATTTGGTCATCATAATTAATAGCTATGCTACCAGATTATTTGCTACACTATTTGTCATTATTTCAGAGTGTATCCCTTCTACCCATAAAAAGCAATTGATTGTAAAATAGGATGTGATGTTACTCTGGGAGCAGCCTCAGGTAGTTCATGTTTTCCAGTCACATCGATATCACATGGGTAATTGACTTACACCATCTAGGTTTGTGTATATACAGCCTATGATATTCACATGCTAACAAGATCATCCACTGTCTCAGAATGAGTACTCTCCAGTAAGAAACACACGACATTATGGCACAGCAAAACTTATGGAATGCAACTAATGCTGCCCTTGAAGAAAGAAAATGAGGCTAAAAATCTCTTTCATCTCAAAAAGCAAGAAATACGTCAAATTAAGATAAACAATACAAAAAGTCAGAAAATATAAAAATAGACAAAAGGAACATAAAGGGACAATAGTCTCAAATTGTTTGGTTTTTTTTTTTTAAGATTTAAGAGAACTTGTAGAACTTTCACCCAGTCCGAGGAAGGACTGGCACCCTGACTTACTAGCTTCCTTCCTGAACTGGAAACACTGGGACAGCATTTACATCTGAAACATTAGTTTCAGATTTACAGACATCTTCAACTTGAACTAGTGTTTTCCAACCCCCTTCTTATAAAGAAATCCAACTGATGCTCCCAGACAGAGGGGAACTATCATCTGAGTACCTAATGTATTCAAGATCTTACTTTATCCACTTCAATTCCAGATCACCTCTGATCTGACTCACTGTTCAAAGAAGACCACAGGACAAGGTATTGCAATAATCACACCAGGTCATAGTTATAATTTTCTTTTATGCCAAAGCTCTTGTTCTTTTAATTAATTAATTTATTTTTAAACTTAGGTGTATATGTGTCAGAGTGTGGGTTTATGCACATGACTGTAATGCTCATGGAGGCCAGAAGAGGGCATCAAATCAGAGCTGGAGTTGCAGGCTATTGTGATCCACCCCATGTAGGTGCTGGAAACTAAACTTGGATTCACCCCAAAATTCACTTTCTGTATTTTGGGGAGGGGTGTGTTTTGTGTATATGGGTATTTTGCCTGTATATACGTCTGTGCATCACTCATGCCAGAATCACCACTGGATCACCTGGAATTGTCAATACACAGTGGGTGTATGAACTGCCCCATGGGTGCAGAAACTCAAACTCCGGTCTTCTGAAAAAGCAGCCACTCCAGACCCTAAAGCTCACTTTCTTGGCAGTTAGTTAAGCAGGGTACTATAAAAAGAATTGAGTCTGCAGGGAGACTTTTGATACCAGTTCTGAATCTGCAAATTAAATCTTTGTGACCTTGGACAACTTAAATGACCTCTGTTGTACAATAAGCAAATACACCTTGGAAATGTTGAGAGAATGAAATGAATTCATGCAGACAAACGCTACAAACAGTGTTTGCTACATGCAGTAGAAGGTTACTGGCCCTTTCCTTACTAGCACTGTTACACAGCTTGTCTTGCTGCGGCTCTGCCACTGTGTTCCATTGCTCATTTGGCCTATTCTCTGTCCAATTAGCTCCAACACTGAACTATTGGACTGCACTTGCTTTGCGCAATGCCAAGTTCACCATCCAGAAAAAGAAATAAGGAACTTACAGCTGACGGTGAAGCTCAAGCCTCAAGAGTCAGGTCCCATGGGCTCTGATGTGACCACTGAGTCACACAGTGAGCATTGATCACATGCAGATTGGCCAGCTGTCCTGTTGTTCACCAGAGATGAAGATGTAAACAGAGCCTGCTGCAGGACTCTTGAAAATTCACCACCTGCTCTAAAATTTCTTCACAGGGTAAGAGACTATCAGGAGCCATTTTTCTTGATGGAATTCATGTTGCTCTTCCAGCAGGCTCTCCTTTCTGTGTCTTATGTTCCCAGCTAGCATTCAGGGAGCTCGAAGTGGAGAAGCTCAGAGGGCAGGGGAGAGAAGAATACAAAACCGGTTACAGTTTAGTGCAGTGCATGATGCCCGTCTGCGCTCTATGCGCCACCATACAGTTCCCGAGCCGGGCAAGGGGCTGGAGATTGAAACACAGAAAGACTCCCAGAGAGAGAGAGAGAGAGAGAGAGAGAGAGAGAGAGAGAGAGAGAGAGAGAGAGAGAGAGAGAGAGAGAATACAGGAATGATACAGGAATACTCCAAGAATGCCACCTTTATTGTGTTCAGGGGCGGCTTATATAGGGATAGCCACACCCCAGCCAAATGCACCAGAAACCACTCTCCTGCCATCAGGAACTCCTGAGGGTCTCGTGCTCAGAGCAGCTGTAGGCACCCAGATCGGGGGAAAGAAGTTGCTTCAGGATCTCGGGGTTCACAGCTCCCAACAATTTAGGGAATTTAAAACGTTGGTGCTGGTGTGGCCCAGAGGTGTCCAGATTCATTTGCGTGTGTGAATGAAATTCCTGGCTTTTGTGCAGTTATTTATTGTATTCAAAGCACAAGGACACAAAACTCCCTTTGTTTTTCAGCTTTGGGGTTTTGGCCTTCAGTCAGTTCCCACAAGATTTCTTTTTTCTTTCTTTCTTTTCTGAGACAGTTCTGAAACTTTGTTTTGTTATTATTTTGTAATGTATTTGGGTGTTTTGCCAGCATGTCTGTCTGTATACCACCCAGTGCCCAAGGAGGTCAGAAAAGGTATCAGATCCCCTGGAACCAAAGCTACAGAGATTGTAAGCTGCCGTGTGAGTGCTGGAAATTGAACCCAGGTCCTCAAGAAGAACAGCCAGTGTTTTTAAGTGCTGAGCAATTGCTCCAGCCTCCGGCCCACAAGATTTCATGTGTGTTTGCATACTAAAAAAATCTTTCTATTTCCACTGCAGTAGTAGACAGTAGTACACATCCCTCTTGATTCAGTCTGGTTTGGGTCTCTTTTAGCATTTGCTACAACCATAGTTATGTTGTGGCTGACTCCCATGACAGGAATAGCATGCAGTACCAGAACTACTGGATACTTATTGGATGCTGGATGAGTGGATGAATAAGCAAGTGCATTTCTTCTTCTTCTTCTTCTTCTTCTTCTTCTTCTTCTTCTTCTTCTTCTTCTTCTTCTTCTTCTTCTTCTTCTTCTTCTTCTTCTTCTTCTTCTTCTTCTGTTTCTTCTTCTTCTTCCTCTTCCTCTTCTTCTTCTTCCTCTTCCTCCCCCTTCTTCTCCTCCTCTTTCTCCTCCTCCTAGTCCTCCTTCTCCTTCTCCCCCTCTTCCTTTTGGTCTTTTGAAACAGAACTTTCTCTGTGTAGCCCTGGTTGTCCTAGAACTCACTCTGTAGACCATGCTGGCTTTGAACTCAGAGATCCACCTGCTTCTGCCTCCCAAGTGCTGGGATAAAAAGTGTGTGCCACCACCGCCTGACTTGCAAGTACATTTCTTACCCTTCAAAACAACAACAACAAAACTATGCTTAGAGACAGTATCTGCACATCTCAGCTGGTGTTACACTATTCTAGTGTCCTTCCCCAGATTCGAAAGGTTCTGTCTGAATCAGCTTACAGTCCTCATAAACCTACCATATAGAAGGTTCATGCTAATAATATCTCTACTTGGAAGCTAAGACGTATGAAATCCAGAGATGTCAGATAGTCAGTACTATGTGACACTGTAAACAAAGGAGCTACAACATGGACCAAGAAGTCCAACCCTTCTTTACAATTCTTTCTGAGTCTCATCACTTTTGGCACCTGTTTACGACCCTACTCACAAAGCAAGTTTAGCGTTCACTCATGCTTTGTGTCAGCTTTCAATACCTAGTAATAGGGGACATTTGGACGCTCTATGGTATTGAAATACAAATCTCAATAGCCAGAATTTTTTTCTTCTAGTTGTATCTTTCCTCTCTCCACCAATCCCAGGCAGCATTATGTAAAGACTAATTGCTTGCTTTAGCAGCTGCTGCTATCTGCATTGTTGTGGCTATGGAAGTATCCTTTTTAAGGGAAAGTATGCAAGACATTTTCAGAGTGCAGCCCTTTCCAAGTGAAATCCTACCGAAGCAGAATCAGATATTCATAGCAAGGCAGGGAGATCTGTAAGGATGCTCATGAGAGTGGAAATGCCTGAAACCACATTGGAGAACCATTTGAGAGCATCTAAAGTGCAATACACACAAATCTATGATCTGACCTTGCAATTCTACCTATAGGACTCTATACCAGTGAGGCAAGCATATATTAAATTGTCAAAAATAAATGGTTAAATAAGCATTAGCCACACCAGGACTAAAGTAGAAACTACCTGATGTCTGTCAAAAGAAGAAAGGAAAAGGCTGGGTGTGATGGAGTTTGCCTGTAATGCCAATAATCAGGAAGCAGAAGCATGAGGATTGTGAGTTCAAGTTAGCCTGGGCTACATAATGAGACTGTCTCAAAGCAAGCAAAGAAACAAGCAAACAAATGAACGCAAAGCTTAAAATGTAGAAAGGAACTCCAACAGCGCACACAGTGGATGCTTCTGTAGCACTGGGAGAAACAGAGCCACTATGACACATGAAAATATGCATGAGTTTCTCAAATGTGACATCGAATGAAAGAAGCCAGGCCCAAATAAGCACACACACATTATTCCATTTATATACACCTCAAAAGCAGACAAAACTGACCTGTTGTGGGGAGGAAAGTGGCTGGAGGGGAATACAAAGAGGTCTGACAGAAGACCAGACGTGTTTTCTTTCTGGGTACTGTTTTCACAGGTGTTGGCTTTATGCAAATTCATTCAATGGTAAACTTATGAGTTATGTATTTCCTGTATGGACCCTACACTTCAGTGAAAAGTTCAAGAAAGTATAGAGAACAATTCTGTTAAGAGAGAAAGCAGACATCTTCATCTAGGTCATTTCTCCATTCCCCTGACTCTACCCTGGGGAAGTATGTCTACAAAGGGCACAGTTTTCTTACATTGTGACTGTACTTGAGAGTACAAAGTCCTTAAGAAAACTTTTACTTTCTCTTTCAGAGACATCACTTTAGTCTTCATATTCTGTTCTACACTGATCCCTGGAATGTTTTCTATATCCCAAAGTGCCAGGCCTAGGTCATTGGACTATAGTCAAGAGAGACATTCATTAAGCATCAGAATTAAATACCTCTGCCATGTTTCCCCAGGGCACAGGTTTGTTTTGAGGATGAATGAGGAGAGCAGGAGAAGAGTGTATGTCCCATGACTCCATGCCACAGCTATAGCAAGGTCCTGGGCAACAAGGGATTCCTTTAGAGGCTCATCCATGGCTGATCCTCTCTAATGGTTATCCATCCCTACTCTCCATTCTTCAAGGCAATGAGCAGTCTCAAAGAAACCAGTGATCTAGCTTCCACTAAACCCATCAATTTATTTTAATACACATCAGGATCCCTGATGTGGAAAAATCAGATTTCTAGGCCTCTTCAACAGCTGTTTCTGGAAATTGCAATGTGTTCTCTTTTCATTGCAAAAAGCAGCTGGTGAATTGTCACGCCATTTCATTTTTTTAAGACCAAATAAAATACATAATGGTTTCTGAGAAATTATTTGTGATTTCACACAAAATAGAAGGAGCTGAGAGAGAGACTCTGCCCTTGTCCACATAAAAGGTTTTCTTCCATGTTAGCATGAGGATAGAGAATCACATTTGAGAAAATGTGAAGACAGGCTTGATTTGTCAGAAATTACCTCTGTTATTTGTCTAGAATCCTGGGGATTCCCATAAATGCATTGGTTGGCTACACAAACATGTACTGAACACCTACTGTGCCAATACTTGGTTAGGTGCCGGGACCAGAGTGATGGCTCAGCAGCTAAGGCCACTTGCTGTTTGTGAGAGAACCCAGGTTCAGCTGGCAACCAGCTCTAACTCCAGTTCCAGAAGATCAGACACACTCTTCCAGACTCTGAAGGTACCAGGCACATGCAGGCAAAGACTCATACACATAAAACAGATAAATCTAAAGTAAACTTGAAAAAAAGATTTGGCTAGGTGCTGAAGCCAAGACATTGAACTAAACAAAACCCCTTTAATCTGTCTGGAAGCTTACGACCCTCAAGGAGATCACAGTTGGAACAGGACAAAAAGTTGTACCAGGGCCATGCTCTTGCAGCAGAATATGAGTTCCCTTTCATGCTGAAGTTCTAATCTAGAGAGACATTCCAGCCCCTGAGTCTCTGACCACCCAAAGTTCCCACCCACAGCAGCTGCTGGTTCTCACCCTGCGCCAGTTTTTCTCCACGCTGTAACTAACGGTGATAGGCAAAGCCATAGCATGTTTGTCATGGGAGGCCCAGAGCGATCTGCCCACTGCAGACCTTTGTGATTTCATCTTTTGTGACCTACTCCTTAGGACATGTCCCCATTTCACCCATTGCTCTCAGGTCACACTTGCTATCCTTTTGGCTCTGAAATGCGTGCGCCAAGATCTTGACAACACTGAGACCTTTCTGCAAGATGTTCTCTAGTCAGGATTTTAGGACCCCACCCAACAGGTGGTTCAATAGTTTATTCTGGTTAAACACCATCTCTCGGAGAGACCTTTTTGATCTTCACCTAAAGTAGCCCCATCATTTGAATCCCAATCACAGAACCTGGGATCTCCCAATCTCTAGGCATAAGCAGCTGCATATGCATCGTAGAACGAAAGTGCACTAACTGCAAGAAGCAAATCAGTCTAGTTCACCTCTGGGTTCCTAGCCTAGGAAGCAGGCCTGACATAGCCTCTCTTTCTTCAGGAAGGAGAGTAACATATAGGTATTTATGTGTGTGTTTCGTAGTTTAGAGAATGAAGGGATGTATGTAAAATATTATAAATGAAGTCCAACAATAGAGGTTTATTAATAATTAAAGCAAATCTCTACAGTGGTCTATCATCTAACAATAAAATAATAGTTTTTCAAAGTACACGCTATAGTAACAAATCATAAACAAGTATATTGAAATAACAGGCATTGGGTAAGTGTGTGTGTGTATGTGTGTGTTTTCTGGTAGATATATATATATTTATATTTATATTTATATATATATATATTTACTGTGGATCATGGTTAAAATGATGCTGTAAATCATTGTTCTGAAAGATCAATGGCTATATTCATTGTGTATTAAATGGAAAAGGGTGGATTGCAAAAGAATAAGGATGGTGTATATATATAAGATAAAACACTAATGTGAAATATTATTACCTGCAAAACGACAGAAATAGAAAACCATCTCAGCAAAAGTTTAACGTAAGTGTTGAGTAGATTTTTCAAGATGATTTCTTTGTTTTCTTCTTGGTGTTCATCTTTGTTTTTAAAATTACCTACATTAAATATGTAATTTTTGAAATATAAGTTGTTTCTAGAAGACACAGAATAACACTCTTTAGCAAAAACAGGGTTTTTCTTTAGTAAAAGTATGCTTTTAAGTGTCTATAGAGAGTATAATTATAACAGGATACTCTGCAGAAAGTGTTTCATTTCCCATTATCTTGTCTAATCTCCATAATGATTCACAAGGGGGGAGGGAGACAGAAGTCATCCTTACTCACAGAAGTAGAAACTGAGGCAGACAGAGATTAGGATCTTGTCCGCAGCCATCATGCAAGGTTGTGCTTCCATGGCAAAGACTCTGAGGCCTATGCTAACATGTGCTCTCGGCTGGTCTTTACTCCACCTCGGCCACTTCCACCTGGACACTTTATTACTCTGCATGGGATACAATTACCCCTTTCGACCTCTGCCACAGAGTGAGGTCCTTTCTCTTGTTGCTCTGTACTTCAAGGTCCTTAAGGCTGGCAGCCATGGAAAATGGCACGGCCATTCCTTCAGCCATTTCTTTTTTACATCATTTTTTAAATTTATTTTTGCCAGGCGGTGGTGGCGCATGCCTTTAATCCCAGCACTTGGGAGGCAGAGGCAGGTGGATCTCTGTGAGTTCGAGGCCAGCCTGGTCTACAATAGCTAGTTCCAGGACGGGCTCAAAAGCTACAGAGAAACCCTGTCTCAGAAAAAAACAATTATTTTAATAACAATTACAGTTTCCTCTTCCTTCTCCCCTCATG
>PVIU01014411.1:19803-52150 GCA_004026605.1 Ondatra zibethicus
CCCCCCCCCCCCCCCCCGCCACCACACACACATCAAGACTGAGCTAGGCATCCCACCATAGGGAATAGAAGAGACAGCTCACGTATCAGGAACAGGTCCTGGTCTCATTGCTAGGGGCCCCACAAAAGACCAAGCTACACAATTATCACCCAGATGCAGAGGGTCGGTCCCATGCCACTGGCTCCCTAGCTGTCGGTCTAGAGTCCATGAGCTCTCACAAGCTCAGATCAGCCTTCAGCCATTTCTTACTCCTAGGCTCAACAGCATATTGTTTTCTCTGAGATTCATTTTCAACATTGGGAAGACTATAACATGGAGGTTAAGTGCCACCACGGGTTGGATGCCAGCTTTGTCATTTGGCAGCTCTGTGATGTTGGGCAGCTTGGTTAACCTCACTGAGTTTTGATTTCCTCATCTAAAGTAGAGATGATGAAGAAGATAATAATTGTTTTGACATCATAGAGTTGTTGTGAGGATTAAATGGATGGATACATATAATACCAAGATAGCATCTAAAATCAGGCTCCATAAATATGATTGCAATGCATTGCGATTATTATTAGCACATGGTTTTTAAGCACACTGTAGCCAAGCCACTTTAACACCATGTCCTTTGATTTTCCTTAGTTCTCTCCTTCTCCTTGCCACATCAGGCCTCCCAATAGTGTCACTGATTTTAAAACTCTTTTTGGTATTTGATTTAAAAAAATCTCCTGGCCAGGCAGTGGTAGTGCACATCTTTGATCCCAGCACAAAGCAAGTTCCAGGACAGCCAGAGCTAAACAGAGAAACCCTGTCTTGAAAAACAAACCAAAAAGAAAGAAAGAAAGAAAGAAAGAAAGAAAGAAAGAAAGAAAGAAAGAAAGAAAGAAAGAAAGAGAGAGAGAGAAAGAGAGAGAGAAAGGGAAAGGAGAGGAGAGGAGAGGAGAGGAAAGAAGAAAAGAGAAGAGAAGAGAAGAGAAGAGAGGAGAAAAAAGAAAAAAGAAAAGAAGTCTCCTGGTTTATCCCTCTGTGTTTGAGGTTTGGGCTGCCTATTCTGTTTCCTAGTTATGTGTATGTGTGAGCCCCTGCAAGGAGCTGGATGCATCCATGAATCAATGGCTAGACCTTGGAGGGGCATTCTTTTTCGCTCCAAGTATCTGTTACCCTCTCTTCCAGCAACAGCCCAAGTTTTTTTTTCTGGGTAGAAATTAAGCCCTGGAGCTTATGCCCGAATGCTCTAAGTAGTTTCTGTCATTTACACCTGATATAAATAAAGATAGTCAGCCAGGGAGTGGTATTGCACAAGCCTTTAATCACAGCACTCAGGAGGCAGAGTCAGGTAAACTCTGTGAGTTCAAGGACAGCCTGGTCTACAAGAGCTAGTTCCAGGACAGCTAGGGCTATTACACAGAGAAATCTTGTTTCAAAAAAAACCAATCAATTAATTAATAATTAATTAAATATAGTCAAATTATGGTAGCTTCTGTCAAACATTGCTCTGGTTGAATTGGTGAAATCTGAGAGCAAAATATAAAACAAAACCACTGCCAATGTTTTCTTACCCTGTTTCAGAATAAAGTCATTTGGTCAGGCGGTGGTGGGATGCACCACTAATCCCAGCACTCAGGAAGCAAAGGCAGGCGGATCTCTGAGATTGAGACCAACCTGGACAGCCTGGGATATACAAAGAAACCCTGTCTTGAACACAAACTAAAGAATAAAGCCGTTTGATAGAGGAAAGGGAAACTGAGGTTTCAGATAGAAGAATAACAGTCCTTGTAACAGTACTAGAACTCCTACATCGAGCCTTCCCGGGTGCCAGAATCCAGCTATTCACAACA
Source organism: Ondatra zibethicus (assembly GCA_004026605.1). NCBI lineage: Eukaryota > Metazoa > Chordata > Mammalia > Rodentia > Cricetidae > Ondatra > Ondatra zibethicus. The sequence continues at coordinate 21,627 of PVIU01014411.1, forward strand.
TCTCTCTCCTTCATTTCCTCCTGAGACCATGGCAGTCAGATTTTGAACACTTGGTAAAAAATGCTAGCTGATACTGTCTTGGACCAGAAATGTACTCTGAACCATAGTAGAAACAGCTGAGACAGCCTGCTGTAGAAGCAAAACAAATGCCCGAGGAAAGTTTAGTTTAAAAAAAAAAAAAAGCAGCCATCCAAATGTCTGTTGTAGACTCCAGCTTCTGTCTGCCTTCAGTTCACTTTAAAATGTACCTTCTCACTCAGAGTTACTTAAAAACTTTCCAGCTAGGGTGGTTGGAACCCCTAAAAAACCTGCCACTTCAGCAGGGACAAGAAGTAAAAGTGACTATAACCACAGTAGATGCACAGCGAAAAAGGAACTCAGCGGTAATTTCGGAGGTGTTTTTTGTCTCATAATGCTTTGTCTAGGCATTTTCTTTTTGCCTTACAGGTCTTTTGTTTATATATTATTGTTTCAGATTTTGGGTTCTTAAGAAATTTCTGTGTGTGAGAATTGTGTGTCTCTTCATCTCTGTTTCTTGTGATTTTTCTTTGGCTCTCTTTTTTTTCTATCTGTTTTGTCCTATTCTGGTTTTATTTTATCTTACTTTAGATACCTGTTTGTTCTCTAATGAAAGAGAGAATGATAGCGTGTGGATTTGGGTGGGTGGGGAGGAGTTGGAGGAGGGGGAACCATGATCAGAATATATGAAAAAAATCTATTTTCAATTAAAAAAGTGATTGTTACAGAATTCCAAAGCACAGTTGAGTTGTTTCTGGATCTGATGCAAAGGTCCTGACTTCAGGACTCCTGAAAATTAACAGCTATTCAAGGTCAGTAAGTTGATAAGCCAATTCTGGTTTTATCCAATTTAGGTTTCCCACAAAATCCACTGTGACTGAGTTCAGTATTTTATGCCTGCCACATGCTAGTGATTTCTGGGATATTTGTATCCCAGTGGACTTTTTGCATCCCAGGCTCCATCATTGGAAACATTTATGCAGGGTCTGGATAGCCATCAACAACGAGCGCATGAAGCAGAATTCTACGAAATGTATGTTAGGGTCCCCTCTGCTCCCGTGTATGTGTGTAGATAATATCCAGCCTTGGAAAACAAGAGGAAAAACTTGATTTGTGTTAACTTCAGATTGGGCCTTCTACCATCTCAACCCCCACCCTTCTGTCACCCCCGTGCCCATAGCTGGATTACTTATTGGGAAGGCAGTGTTTGTACCCAGCACCACTTTCATCTCCCCTCAGCTCTGCCGCGCACAAAGAGCCCCAAACCAGGCACTTGCATTGCTGTGAGTGACCTGACAGAGCAGAACAGCAGCTGTCCAGGCAAAACCTGCAAGTCATCATTGGCAGGAAAGAGAAGAGGTGGGACAATTGGCTGGCTCTGCTGCCTTCTCAACTTTTCTCTGATTCCTACGTCACCCTCTTGGCTGCCTGCTCAGCAGGTGTAGACTGGAAAATGCTGCTCGCGTTACCATGTGTAGAGGAGCCCCACGGGCCCGTGAGTCAGTCACTGGCTAACTAGGCAGGGAAACTCACACACCAGGCTAGCATGGGGTTGTGCCACCTAGAGAGCTCTGACACAAGTTTGAGCCCTTATGAAGAAAGGAACAGAAAGAAAGCAGGCTTGGGACTGGGTTCAGTTGCTTCCCACTTTAAAAAAAAAAAAAAAAAACCAGAGAATTTGATTGGCAACTTGCCCAGGAAGTTTAAAAGAAGGTCCTTCTGTGTGGCAGTCCAGTGTGCTTTCATGTCACAAGTCCTCAAAGTAAATGATGGAGACTATATCTAAGATCTGCCTCTTTAGTTCCAGAGTTGTAACTGAGGTCCAGTTCGGTCTTTCCTGTGTGTGAGTGGAGAGGAGAAAGGTAAGATGAAGGATCTGCGCATGTCTATAAATGAGACCTTTAGTCTCCCCTTCGTAGTGAGCATGTACCCAATGCCGTCTCAGATTCAGATCAGGAAGACTTTTTCACATTTTCTCCAGTTAGATGTTGAATCTCAAACACAGCTTTGCTTCTTCGGAGACACAAGCCAGGGGACTGAGGTGTGGTGTAGCAGCGGGATGCTGTTCAAAATAAATATTTCACTCATTTAATTCTCTCAATGTATCTTGAAGATGAAAGGGCATTTAATTAACAAACTATCCCTCAGAGGCTCCTTACTTGCTCTGCGTGAGAGAAACCTTGACAAAGTTCAGGGAGGTTTACCTGCTCTGTCCAGGGATGTCAGCCTTTATAGTCATGCCTGAATTTACTAAACAAACAAAATAAAACTACTTACATTTCTAATCCCATGACCAAGCTATATCAAAGAAAGCTAAGGCCAAGAGATTAGTCTAAATTTGGGGAACAACACAGATAATCACACTCAGTAAGTCCAAGCTAATAGAAACAAAAGCTGCTTTCTTCCTCTTCTCGGGTAACACAATGTAAATAAACATTTTCTCAGGAGTTAATTTTATCATCTTAAAAACTTTTAAACTGGTCTCCAGATTGATAATTTTAGATCCAGATTTATTATAATTGCATTTAGAATTATAGGTTCATGCAATATCTTGTCCTTTACTAGTGAATTTTCATGTATTTGCATTCTGTCTTCCTCCAACACAGCTCTTTACTCACAAACCAAAGTGAATTGCTAAGTTTTATTCAAGACAGTACTGAATAAGGGTAAGTAAATAGGGGCAGAATGCAAGTTCCTCATGCCTGGAGTGAGGTCTTACACTTTAGTGCGTTCCCTGCATCCACTGCATTCCTCCACAAAAGGCTAATGCCTAATAAATGCAGGGGATTTTGCGAGCTAGCCACGTGTGTGAGTCATCAATGTCTACACAGCTAATTGGTAGTCAAGACAGAGCTAGAAACGGAACTAGGCCACATAGGGACTGGGAAACCACTCCCGTTCTCCAAGTGTGGTCCATCAGCCACCAGCGTCAGAATCACCAAGGCGTTCAAAATGTAAATCCCTAGGCCTTGCCTTTAACAAATCATAATCTCAGGGGAAAGGCTCAGGTTACCAGCTGGTAAATTAGAGAAATTGGGCTCCCCGCTCTACACTGGGTAGGTGCTTAGCGTAGAATGCTACGTCTACAATGGACTTGGACCCAAAGAGATTGATAAGGTGAGATTGAGAGAAGACAGAAGAAGCCTTGATTAAGAGATAGACAAACGGCTCCTTTAAGGAAATCCTAAAAGAAATCCACTAAATAGCCAGGAGGTTTTAGGAAAAATCTTCAAGCAAGAAAGGAATGTGGCTTGGCACAGGGAGCTAGGCAGTCCGCCAGGCTCCTGAAGACAAGGGGAGCATGCTGTGCTGAAAAGCCTTAGATGTCTTTGCAGTTCCTCAGAAGCAGGCTCACCCCAAACATCTGCAGGACTAAGCCAAGAGTACAAACAGAGGCCCACATACCATATGCCTGAATGTTTAAAAGTTACATATCAAACTAACAAATGTTTAAATAAGAAAGGGCTCCTTGCTTCTCTCTTCCCAAACAAACTGTCATAACAACTTAGGAGGCCAGGTGTGAATTTAGTTTGGGGGTGGTGGTGCTCAGTGCAGTTACCGGCTGGAATTTGGAGGTACACAGAGCTGGCACTTGGCCATTTCTTCCTCTCGCCACACACTACAAGTCATTTTCTACACGGAGGGGGCCATGGGGCCCATGAGTCTGATGTCTGTGAGTCTTTCAGTTCCCCTCCCAACTTCTTGCACAGATCTACCTGATTCTAACCTCGAAACAGCTCCATTTCCCCTTCAGTCTAGGGGCCCTAGTACTGGCTGTATAATCAGTTGGATATAGATCCTGAAAGAAGGCTCAGGACCTCTGGGGCTGGTATTCAAGGGTCAGGAACCCCAAGACTGTTCTAGATGATGGGCAAATTCTTAGTGGGAACCTCCCTTTAACATTTCTTAATTTTGTTTGATGGGGAATGGTGTGGTCAGAGGAGAAAGCCTCGAAAATTGTAATTTTCAAACATTAATTTGCTTATCAGCCATTTGGGAATCTTATTAAAATGCAGATTTAGGTTTCCTAATTCCATAGGGATACTAAAGAGTCTACATTTCTAACAAACTCCCAATTGGTCTTGATGCAGTTGTTCCATGGACCACATTATGAGTAACAAGGGTCTGAAGCCTCAAGCACAGGCCTTTCTAGGTCTAAGGACTGATGGTGACACTTCCCATATTTCTGGAAGCAAGAGAGATTTAATGAACTCTTGCTGGATTATGTAGATAGCTGATAAAATGGTAGGAAGTGGACGAGAGAGGAAAGGAAGAAATAAGAGAGAAAAAAGAATAAAGGTGGGGAAGTAGCAGGAAGAAGGATGGGAAAGCAAAAGAAAGGGCTTTGCCTTAGCGTTAGACATTTGTGCTAGGATATTATCTTACATTCACAGCGAGTTACTTACTACTGCCAGGGTTTTCCACTTTTTTCTCCTTTGCTAGCCCTCTGATGTCCCAAGTACTTCAAGAGCAACAACTAAGTGTTCCTGTTCCTTCCTTTGCACTAACTTCATTTTTATCAAATCCTAGACAGAATCTCACGTATAGTGACTCAGAGGATGGATTCTCCTCCATCATTATCCTGTCTGTTAAATACAAGAAACATTAATTTGGAGAGGCTGTGAATCTTCTGGAAATTTCCATATCACTAAAGATTCAGAGAGCCAGTTTGCATTCCCTCCGTACCCTTTAGTTATTAAATCATAAAGCATGTTAAAGGACCCAAAGGAATTTTAATTTGATGTGAATGACTTTCAAATCTGAATGAAAATCAGATCCTATAAAATTATGCAATCTCTATTACTTTTAAAGGATAAAAATAATCAACAACCAGTGTAAGACTTCTCTTAATGCAACTAAATCCCTCATTTCCCAGACTAATGAAGGAGCTAGTGTGGGTATGAGGGATGATTCCCAAACATTTGCATGTGACTTTTCCTAAAGTGTGGGAACTCTTCTATTAGTGACAGTCTTTAAGGACAGGTCAGTTGTAGTGACATAGTTTAGGTAGTAGCTGGGAGATACTAGCTTATGATACCGAAGAGTGAAATCTAAACTAACCATTGAGGGGAAGTATTATGAAGCTAACAGAAAGCAACTCTTCTTCGTCAAAATAAGCAGTTTTCTGTTTAGACACCTCTACACATACTACCCTAGATCTGCTCTAAGAGTTACCATGGGATTAGCTGTGGTAGTACACAGCTTTAGTCCCAGCACGTGGGAGGAAGAGGCAGGCAGATCTCCAGGAATTCAAGGTCATCCCGGTCTACAGAGTAAGTTCTAGGCCAGTCAGAGCTACACAAACAAACAAAAAAAGGAAACAAGCAAGGCCCTTTTAGGGTGTTTGGTAGGGAGCAGGAGCTATTCCATATACAAACATCTTTGTTCTGCTACCTACTTAGTCATTAGTGTGGCCTGGCACTGTTGTCAGGATAAGGCACTTGTCACATTAAAAGAACATGCCCAGAGTGGCAGGCATAGGGAGTCACCAGATTCGTACAATGAACAAGATCGGCCTACACTGAGCTTGGTCACATGAGGAAGAACATTCTGTGACTTTAGGCTCACAGGTTTGAAGAACAAAGGTTCTTGAACTCAGAAAGCTATCACAATCCCGGCTTGTAAAGACAGAGTGCTGCCTGCCCTACAATTTGATTCACTAGGTCTAGAGCAAGACCAGAGACTGCCTTTTAAGGAGTTCCCAGGTGAAGCTGCCACTGCTGCTGTCGCGCTGCCCTAAAGGACCATTTGTTGAGAACCACTATGGTGTTAAAATCTAATTACATCTGCCACAGTTCCATTTCCACTTTAATTGTGACTTGCACAATTTTACATTTGCACATTTGCCCTTAGCTTCTTCATGGGTCCTAATTCCACTATTAAAGAACTGTTCCCTTGGAGTTGGTGTGGTCTCCCATTAAAGAGCTACCCACTTTTTAAGATATGAAAACACCAAAGATAGGCCCAAGTTTACCAACTGTGTTAGTTCGCTTTTGTCAGTTTGACACAGACTAGACAAAGTGCCTGCATTAGACTGCTTTGGAGGCATGTCTATGGTGGCATTTTCTTAACGTTGGAGGGCCCAGGCCACTGTAGGCAGTGGCTTCCCTGGACTGGTAGGGCCTGGGCTGTGTAAGAACAGTAGCAAAGCCGGATATGGGGAGAGCACATCTTTAATCCCAGCACTTGAGAGGCAAAAGCAGGCAGATTTCTGTGAGGTCAAGGCCGGCCTGGACAACAGAGTGAGTTCTGGGATAGCCAGGGGCAAGGTAGAGAGATCTAGTCCTCAACAGTAAGGTAATTCAGCAAAATTGGCTGTGACCTACTAAGAGCATTTCTCCACAGGCTCTTCTTCAGTTCCTTCCTTGAGTTCTTACTTTGGGTTTCCTCAGTGATAGATTATGGACTATGATCTGTGAGTTGAAATAAAAACCTTTCCTCTGCAGGTTGGTTTTGGTCAGCATTTTATCATAGCAACAGAAAATCAAACGAGACGATCAACCATCACTTTAGTGTAGCGTTTCTCACATTTTCTTATTAACTGACAAGCACTAGAAAATGCTGTTTTCTGGGCCTTGTCCTTAGTAGTTCTGGATGAAATAATCCGAGAGAAAGCAGAGAACTAACAGCTTCCATATTTCCCCAGTCATTCTAGTTGACTTAAATTTGAAGTTAAATAAGGTGTTACATTGTCAGATCCCAAAAGTGTGGAACTGGTTGTTGCAATCTGCACACACAGTGATATTTAAAGCATCAGAAGCAACATCAGCTGCTTGAGTTTCCTAAAGCCTCATCCTTGGCCTATAGATTAGAAGAAACCATCCTTTCACTGAGCACTGAAGATAATAAGCAATAGTGTTCGATTGAGTTGATTAAGTGTTATCTTCTGAAGTGTGATTTCCAAGTGCTGGAAACACAGCTGCATTTTCAGTGTGTGTGTGTGTGTGTGTGTGTGTGTGTGTGTGTGTGTGAGAGAGAGAGAGAGAGAGAGAGAGAGAGTCATCGGGAAATTATAGAAACAAGTCCATTGTCACTGATTCCGTGCACCATAATTTTCTTGAGCAGCACTGTACCAACAGGCTCTGACTATTCTCCCTCCTTCCACTAATGACCTGACAGTCTCATCATGATCATCCAAGAGCCAGAGGTGTCTTTCTTAAGAATCTGTGTCTGTCAGGTTATTTTGTTCCTCTGTTTAAAACCCTCTGTTGGTTTCAAGCTCGTTCAGAAAGTCCTATGGCCTTTGGGTGGTAATGAAATTCTATGTGACTTTGTACTATTACCTCTGGATCTTAATCAGTTGTTAACTGAACTCCACCTACAGAGCACTCCTTGCTATTTCTGGAAGACTCCATATTTATGCCTACTATTTCCTTAGGGCCTGAATAATCTTCCTCAGATAGGCATACTGCTTGTTCGTCTGCTGAACTCAAGTTTTTACTCTGAGATTTCCATTTCATCAAAACTTTCTGACCTTTTCTGTGTCAGCATGCGTGTCTGTGTATTCCCTCTACCTCACTTTTGCCTGTCATCTATTATTATACTGTATCTCAGTTTGGATCCCCTGCAAACAGAACCCAAAACAGGAGCTCCACTGGAAAGAATTTGTTTGGGGAGCGAGGAAATGAAGAGCATGAGAAAGGGCGCTTCAACAAGGCAGGCACTTGAGCCATGGGCACGCGCTTCCACTGAGATCTCCTGGAAAACACACAAAATATTTAGTCCAAGGTGCTCAGCTTCCCTCTGAAAGATGACACATTCACCCACTCAGGCTGTACTTGTTTGTGGGATGAGTTTTGCTAGGTTGGGAGAAGCCCCAGAGCAGGCATTTTTTGCTTTTCACTTACAGATCGTGGAAAGCAAACCTAAAGACAGGTCTGCAGACACGAAAGGAGCACGAGTTTAGAGGCACCTGCCATTTGGACCTCAAGGTGAAATTGGAAGTGGGCGGATGGGAAATATGGTAGTATACAAATGAATCTGTTTCATCTGATATACAGATCCATTAATATCTATTCCTCTAATAGAATATAGCCTGTTGAGTTTTCCTACGTTAGGTTTCCTAAGGCACAATTTACATACAGTAGTATTCAATCATTTGAAAAGCAGAGATCAGAGAGTTTGAGGAATGTATTCAGTCATAGATTCACCACCATTAATCAGGATATAAAACATTCCCAACACTCTAAAAGTTACTCTGTTCCCCTTTGCAATCAGTCTCCTAAACTACTGGCAAACATTAATCTGCATTCTGCCCCTGTAACGCTGCCTTTTTCTGGTCACTGCCCTATAAAAAAAATCATCCAGTATGTCACCTTGTGACTGTCTTTTTTCAGTTAGTAAAATATTTTTTGTATTTATCTATGTGATTACACATAGCAGTGATATTTTTCTTATTGATAGTACTCTATTATATGGATATACAACAGTTAAGTGGACCATCCTGATAGACTTTTGGGTTGTTTGTGTCTATTATAAGTAAAGCTGTTCATAAGTCTTTGAATTGTTGGTTTCATTTCTTTGAATAAATGTGTAATAATAGTTCTGATGAGCTGTGCTCATTACTTGGTACATAATAGCGTATCAATTAATATTTGTTGAATAAGTGAACAGAATTGGCAAATTCAAGGTTATTAAGAGTAATCCTGATGCCCAGGAAGACTCAAATAAAAGCTGAGAATTAAACTGCATGCACTACATAGCTGTTTATAAACATCTTATGTGAATAGCTTCTGGGACAGCATCAATTTCTATAATAGAATTCATGGAACAGCATTCTTCTGTCTCATCAACTAATCCCCAGACCTTAGCAGGCTCGTGTGCACTGTGCAGAGGTATAGGAGTGGTTAATGCTCTGCAGTATACACCAGTTCTGCTCTGGTTTGCTTGCTTGATTTAAATTCTAATTTGTCTTTTCCCCACTTGATTTCTTTGGGGCCTTAGGCCTATGGCCTCATGCTGTCTCCCATATCTGTTATCAATAGATGCAGGAATAACATTGTTAAAACAAACTTATCTCCTCCTCCCGCCTCCTCTGTCCTCCCAGCCAGTACTTTCTCTCCAGTTAATGGAATCCCATGGGTAGCCAACCTGATCTGGCAGTTTATGAACTTTTAACCAATATTTCCTAACCTTGGGGGCTGTGTTCACCCCACAGTTTCTCACAGACATTGTTACCGCTTGAGTTTTCCCTGACCAACCCCGAGGGCAATAGCAGACACTTCCCTCACTTCTGGCTCTGTCTACAGTAGATCATGGCGGCCCAGTGGTGTCTCACACATGCTAATGAACATGTTTGTATCTGTATTTGCCACCCCTCACTGGGAGCCATATTTCTTCTATAACTTTCTACTGAGCACTGCCTTTAAAGCCTGACATTTTGAAGAGTTGTTTGAGCTCATCTTTCAGATCTTTGCAATACCCTTTAGTAGAAGGGTCCCAGGGCAGGATGATTTGCATGCCTCCAGGTTCCCAAACTTAATAGCAAAAATACTTGGCTATGTTTCACATATAACCCTTTGGTGAATCCGTCACTCAACAAGCACATATTGAGCCTTTATGGTACATAAGGCGAGAAATACAAACAAGCAGTGGATTAGTTAGTCCTTCAGAGAGAAAGAACCAATTGGTATATGTAAATAGTAGGAGATAGAGAAAGAGAGTAGGAAGGAGAGAGAAAATTGGCTAACATGATTATGTAGGTTGAGAAGTCTTATGAAACGTCATCTGCAAACCAGAAGAGCTAGCTAGGGTGCCTATAGTATGGCTCAGACCCTGCTGAGTGACTTCAGAAAGGGGCAGTTGGAGCTCTCAGTCAAAGGCTGAAAATCTAAGAAATTGGAGGCCTCTTGTATAATAAGTATTGGGGTCTAAAGACCAAGGAGCCTAGAGTTCTACTATCAATGGTCAAAAAAAGAAGACCGTGTCATAGCTGAGGTCATAGATTCATTTCCCTCTTCACTGCTTTTGCTCTCTTTGGGTCCCTGTCCACATTGATGAAGGAATTTTCTCCTCAGATTCACACACTAAACTTCTCTGGAAACACCCTCACGGACACACCAGACATAATATTTGACCAGATTTTCAGTATTCTTTCAGCCAATCAAGTTGACATGCAAAAAAATGATCGTCACAAATAGCATCCCTTGGGCAGGTGCCTCATGCCCAGTGTGTCACTTTTTCCTTCCCACATGGCTATGGTGTGCAGGAAAACACAAGTTCTAATGGACTTTACCTGCTTGGTAGCAAGCAAGAATTTTTCAGTGCAAGGGACCCCAATGAAGGTGTAAAGGCAGAAGTTAGAAGTGTTCTCAGGAAGTATGGGAAAGAGATGTGCCACAAAGACCTAGAGAGCGTCTGAAAGCTAACCATTTCAGTGTTCCAGGCCGAAGTCATCAATGACCATTCCATGAATTCCCGGCTTCCATCTCTCTGGTCCACATCACCTTACATGTTTTACAGCCCATGCAGTATCTGATCAATTTACCCAATTTTGTTTTTGTTTTTCCAAGCAGTATCTCACTACATAGCTCTCTGGCTGTCCTGGAACTCTCTCGGTAGACCAGGCTGGCCTCTAATTTACAGAGATCTGCCTGCCTCTGCATCCCAAGAGCTGAGATTAAAGGCCACTATATCCAACAAATTTCTATATTTTTATAAGACACCAAAGGATTCCAACATAAAAAAAAACTGGCACCAAACTCTTATCTCAGTTTCTTGGAAAAGAAAGGCCAAATTTATCCAAATTTTGTTCTTAGGCAAGAAGAGGCAAGGAATTAGAAATCAAAAATGATCATATCAACCTGTGATATGGGTCAGTCAGCAATGAAAAAGTGATGTGCGTAGGTCATGTGGCCTGAGAAGGGCAGTCACTTTAGACAGAGAGCTTAGAAAAGAGCTTGAAGCAGGTGACGTTTCCATTCCTATCCACTGTTTGATAAGCTGTTCTCTAGATACAAAGTATTCAGGACTGAGGAATAGCAAATACACAGGCAGTGGGCGAGCATGGACCCAGTTAAAGAGAGAATGGAGGGTCTGTGGTTGGAGAACAGAGGAGCAAGCTGTACAAGGCGAGAGGTGCAAAGCAGGCAGCACCTTAAAGAGGGCCCTGCAGACTCCCAGACAGGGAGTTTCATTCACTGCCAAGTGGAGTGGAAAGCTGTAGGTTTATAAGCAGAGGAGTGCTCTGATTTATGATTTGAAAACAGTTATTTGTCTGCTGCTTGGCAAATGGAATATGGGAGGGAAACAAAACTGATGAGCCATCATGTATCACAACCCGGACATGAATTCAGAGGCTGCCCAGAGGTCCGGGTCGAGTGCCAGGGACCATGGACCACAGCTCTGCGGTCCACATCTCTCGCGCGCACAAAGTCGTGTGCTTTGTGCCTGACTGATTCCTCCCTGTCTAAGGCCTTCTCATGGGCTCTTGCCTCAGGGGAGGCTACCGGAATTCCTCAGACACAAAGACTTTTGATCGGCTTGTCCCTAGAGCCCTTCAGACACTACAAAGCCACTGAAGCATGATCTGAGTTGTGGATTTGGCACTCTGCCTGCACATCAGGAGGATTCAAGTCTGAGAGAAACAAGCACGTGGTTGAAAGTCGTCCCAGCCTACTGGGTGGGGGCGGGGGTGGGTGGGGTCAGAGGCCAGATAGGCATTCAACAGACCTGCAGCCTTCTCAGCCACTCGGCCCATTTTTGGCAAAGGGAGTTGTGGGAAAATAGTCTAAAGATTGTTCATGGTCCAGAATCACAGACTACTTGATAGGATGGAAACATCTTTAGTGATAAACTCAAAATGAGAGTTTGCTAGTATGAATTTGAGAAACAAAATGAGGAGGGACTAGGTTTGGGGACATGGTCCCTTGTGGATACCTGTGCAAGTTCCCTAGAAAGTATGCAAATCCCAAGGTTCCTTTTCCCACCTACTCGTAATTTAGACGAGGGAGGCCCTTTCCCGTCGCTTCAGCACACCGCACTGCAGGAAGCATTTCCGTCTATCTGGAGCCCCCACTTTATCACATTCTTTCCTCCTTTTTAAAGAAATGTGCAGCAAATTGCTTTTTCTAATTAAGGTAGATGAAGACATAAGCATGCACACTGCTTACAACCCTGGGATAAAATTGACTTTCAAATGATATTTAATGGACCAGCCTGACAGTAATGCTCTGCATTTCCACACAGGAGACTTGGATTTGATTTGCTTACGGAAAGGAGGTGTGTGTGTGTGTGTGTGTGTGTGTGCACGCGCATATGTATGTGCATGCATGCATGTATATTTGTGTATATATGTTGTATGACTGTGCATATATGTGCATATGAAGTAGATATGTACTCACATGATAATAGTGGTAGAAAGCCGGAGACAAAGAATGAGGATACTTTATTCAGAAGCCTCTCTTTATGGAAAAAAAAAGACATTTCAATTTTGTTATTGTAAAAGCCAGTGGTGAGAAGTAGGACGAGGAAGTGAAAGGCTGCAGACGGATGTGTACAGTGGATCGAGAAGTCAGAAACATCACCTTGAACATTTAAAACTTGAAGGGGGAGGGGTGAGGTAGGGAGGGGAGCAGAGAAAAATGTAGAGCTCTATAAGAATAATAATAATAAATCATCATGCCAAAAAAAATTGAATGTAAGGACTCCCTGAGCTTTTTACTAAAATTAAAAAAAAAAAAACTAGAACTGGGAGAGGTGGCTCAGTGGTTAAGAGCACTGGTTGCTCTTCCAGAGGACCCGGGTTCAATTCTCAGCACCTATATGGTGGCTCACAGCCATCTGTAACTTCGGATCCAGGGAGTCTGACATCCTCTTCTGGCCTTCACACAGGCACCTGCACGCATGCGACATACATGCACACACACACACAAATATACACATAAATAAAAATAAATCTTTTTAGATGGAAGAGTAAAAATAATACTAGCAATAAGTGGCCGGAAAGATGGCCCCGCAGTTAAGAGCACTTGCTGCTCTTATGGAGTACCTAAATCCGGTTTCCAGCGCCTACATGGCAGCTCACGACTGTTTGTAGTTGCAGTTCCAGGGAAGTTGACAGCCAGCAGCATTCTGACACAATAGCTCTGCTTACTGTGCGCAAGTACCAATGTGTTCATACAGATTTCACGGAAAGTATGTCCTCTACCCTTCCAAGCTCACTCTCCTCGTCTATTAACTTTCTCACTATTATATCCAACTTTATCATTTTCGAAACTTTTGAGTCCTTGTGAAAACTTGGAAGTCTTTCAGATCCAAGAACTAGGCTAAATCCGTGGAAAACTTCCATCAATTAAAAAAATATATAATACTATGATTCTTTCTGAACAAGACAATATCAACTGCTGACCAACATTAAGTAGCAAAGTACAATAGGCTGGGTTGTGGGCGGTGTCAATGGTGTGATTACATAGCACCAAGTGAAAGGCTTCACTACAGCTGATCTCAGCTGACATGAAACCCATCTTCCAGCATTGAAGGGAATGTGCGAGAAAGAGCATGGTCATTTGGAATAAAAAAGTGCTAAGCTTCGATACCAATACTGTCATCAATTTTCCTGGATTCTGTTGTAATTATTACCATTGAATTTACCCAAACTTCTATATTTAAATCATCTTTGTATCAGTTAAATTAGTCTCTTAATATATCTTGTATCTCCAGTTTCCACTTATTTAAGTTTCTTCTTTCATTTTCATTTCTTTTGACCACCATATAAGAGGCTGGAGACAATGAAACTATTAAGACAGAATGTAACCATGCTTGTCAATGGCAGTCTTTGTGGGCCTGGGAATGAAGAAAGAAGCAGTACCCTAGGAGGGAGTCATATAAATTTTCCATTGAGAAAGGGATACTTATGTGAACAGAAGCAATCATCTCTAAAGGCTCATTCCCAGGGCACCATCACAAGAGACCTCAAGAGATTTCTATGCGTAACCAGAGTAAAGAAATGTGGTTTGTGGATTCTCATGTTATAAAAGCTACTTCTGTTGATTTTCTGTAAACATCATGTGAAATAAATTGCACTATAGCTTGAAGAATGTTTTCAAGTAAACAATGTTTAGGGTGGCATTTTCCCTTACAGGAATTGATACTGAACTAAAAGGCCTAGGCAGCTTTTATTTGCCACGCACTTGTTCAGACCACTGTGCACACATGCTATCTATGTTTTCCTCTTCATGCTAGAACATGATAATGTCTATGACCTTTGAGCACGGGAATTGCTGTACATGTTATCATGTAGCCATTACTTTGTTCCTATATTTAAAGAAATATTTCCCCTTTGATTTCCAGCTAGTACTCACAGGTCAAAGAAAATGTTTCTTATTTCTTATTGTAGAAAATGGCGATCATTTTCTATAAATCCCTAAACCAGTATGCATCTATTTATCGTCACATGATATCACTGTGGAGCCATAAATAGTAAGTTTTTGAGCCATGACTTTTTATGGCTCAGAGGCTCTTGCTTTGCAGTAGTTAATGTCAGCAACAGTTTCTTAGTTCTAATTTCCCAGAAAATTGACCCTGAGAAAGCACTTAGGTTCTGAGCATTTCTATAGGGAATAATCCCAGGAAGCACAGTAGAGAGACGAGAGAAACTGAGGAAGACAGAGAAGCCCAGAAAATGAGCTGGTTCCCCCTATGGGCAAACAGAACTCAATTCTACTGGGAAACCTTTGAGGAAACTTGTATCCCCAGAACTGGCTTGCCTAAGGACATGAAGTCTGCAATACTGATCTATCAAATCCCATTTTTGTTGATCAACGTTTGCTTCTGGGGCCCTTCCATCCCCAGCATTTCTGTAGATTCTCTTGCCGGGAAATATGCAAATTTCACAGGCACAGGAGATGAAGGCATCTTAAGAGCCTCAAATGTCTACCTGCTGACATGCACAGGAACTCAGAAGCACTGTAGACAAATTCAGAGCTAGGTCAAAAGTATGCAGCACGACTTCTACAGTATGTGCTGTACCAGCAGCCTCCTATAACAAATACTAATTAATTTCATAAAAAGAATGTTTCAGTGTTGTGCCTTTTTGTGTGTATGTTTTGAAGCAGAGTCTCGTGCAGCCCAGGCTTGCTTAGAACTCTCTATGCAGTTGAGGATGACTGGGAACCCCGCACCTCCACCTCCTGAATACTGAAATTAGAAGCCTATAACACCATGTCTATTTTATGGGATCCTGGATCCTCACACATGACAAACTACTAATGTCAGTACCTTAGGTTTTGTTACTTCCATATCCCCTTAACATTCCTGAAGACAGTTAAGTCTTCCTGACAACATAAAACAACAGCGAAAGCAACTAATCAAGTTACCATTAGTTGGCTCAAAACAGTCTCAGATGCTGTTGCAAAGCCCAAATAATGTCATCTCTTCCTAGTAGGGAGACTAGAGTAGTAAGAGGATTCCCCAAATATAGTCTCATAATGTCTGCTAGAGTTCGAAACTTTCAAAATCCTTTTTCTCTCTTCATTGGTTTCCCTTGGAAGAAAAATACAACAATCTTTTCTAAAAGCAGACTCTGCAGTAGAGCATATTCCTGTTTCTCCAGAGACAGGGAAAGGTAACTTTGCACAGTGCAGTCATTGTTATAGAACATGGCATCGGGGACACCGAGTGCTTTCTATCAATATCCTCCCATCTCCCATTTCAGTGGTGCTGACAGGAAAGCCAATCCAAGTTCTGCTGGACTATGTGTTTGTCTTTTATCATCATTCACACCACTCTCTAAAGTGACAGCCCCAATGACACAGTGGTATTTATCATTCCCACTTCTGAGTACACCGTGGAAGTTGAAAATTGGTAGAACATTCTAGGAAGCAGTAAATCGCACTCTTTGATCAATAGGTACAAAATCTGGATCTCTTAACAGTGCTTCTTCTGTGGTTACGTATGTGTATTCAAAAGCCTGAAGTACAGTCAGGTAGCAATGAGTTTTCATTGGTGGGATTTGTCAGCATGCTTACCTAAAAGACCAGATAGCTATGAACAAAGAAATCCACGAAGGCCAAATGCACATGCTATTCTATTGATTTTCCTAGTACCCAAGATGTTGTTACCATCTCTTGTTTAGATATTCAGATTTGACAAATAGTTTTTAGATAATCTTTCCTTTTTCTAACTATTTCAGATGTACAGAAAATAGTGGCTACTGAGTCATAGATAGTAGAGTTCCCAAGTATCCCATGAACAATTTCCCACATTACACTTTTCCAATATTGTGGTATATTTGTGTGGCTATAGTTGATAAAATGATATATTACTGTTAACTTGAGGCATTTTTAATGTTTTTTATTGATTTATTTATCTAGAAAGTTGTCCATTTCCTTTAAGTTTTCCAATTTTGTGGAGTACAGGTTTTCAAAATATAACCTGATGATCCTCTGTATTTCCTCTGTGTCTGTTGTTATGTCCCCCTTTTCATTTCTGATTTTGTTAATTTGGATATTCTCTCTCTGCCTTTTGGTTAGTTTGGATAAAGGTTTGTCTATTTTGTTGATTTTCTCGAAGAACCAATTCTTTGTCTCATTGATTCTTTGTATTGTTTTCTTTGTTTCTATTTTCTTGATTTCAGCTCTCAATTTGATTATTTCCTGCCGTCTAGTTCTCTTAGGTGAGTTTGCTTCTTTTTGTTCTAAAGTTTTCAAATGTTCTGTTAATTCACTAGTGTGGGATTTTTTCCAGCTTCTTTATGTGGACATTTAGTGCTATGAACTTGCCTCTTAACACTGCTTTCATTGTGTCCCATAAATTTGGGTATGTTGCGTGGTCATTTTCATTGAATTTTAGGAGGTCTTTAATTTCCCCCTTTATTTCTTCCTTTACCCATTGATGATTCATGTGAACATTGTTTAATTTCCATGTGTTTGTGGGCTTTCTGGAATTAGTATTGCTGTTGACTTCTAGTTTTAGACCATGGTGATCTGATAAGGTACATTGGGTTATTCCAATTTTTTTGTATTTGTTGAGGTTTGTTTTTGCTACTGAGTATGTGGTCAATTTTTGAAAAGGTTCCATGAGGTGCTGAGAAGAAGGTATATTCTTTTCTGTTTGGATGGAATATTCTATAGATGTCTGTTAAGTCCATTTGAGTCATAACATCTATTAGTTCTCATATTTCTCTGTTCATTTTTTGTCTGATTGACCTGTCCAGTGGTGAGAGGGGAGTGTTGAAGTCTCCCACTATTAGTGTGTGGGGTTTAATGTATGATTTAAGCTTTCGAAGTGTTTCTTTCACATAGGAGGGTGCCCTTGTATTTGGGACATAGATGTTCAGTATTGAAATTTCCTCTTGATGGATTTTTCCTGTGACTAATATGAAATGACCTTCGTTGTCTCTTTTAACTGATTTTAGCTTGAAGTCTATTTTGTTAGATATTAGGATAGCCACACCCACTTGTTTCTTTGGCTCATTTGATTGGTATATTTTTTCTCAACCCTTTACGATGTCTGTCTTTGAGGTTGAGATGTGTTTCTTGTATGCAGAAGAAGGATGGATTCTGTTTTTGTATCCAATCTGTTAGCCTGTGCCTTTTTATAGGTGAGTTGAGTCCATTTACATTAAGGGATATTAATGACCAGTGGTTGCTATCTCCTGTTAATTTAGTTTTCATCATTGGTGATGTTAATTTGTGCATTTTTTTATTCTTCAGGATTTGCTGTAATGAGATCATCAATTGTCTGTGCTTTTGTTGGTGTAGCCATCTTCCTTGGGTTGGAGTTTTCCTTCTAGTATTTTGTGTAGGGCTGGGTTTGTGGCTAGGTATTGGTGAAATCTAGATTTGTCTTGGAATATCTTGTTTTGTCCTTCTATGGTGATGGACAGTTTTTCTGGGTATAGTGGTCTGGGCTGGCATCTGTGGTCTCTTAATGTCTGCATAATGCTTTCATTGTCTCCACTGAGAAGTCAGGTGTAATTCTGATAGGTCTACCTTTATATGTTACTTGGCCTTTTTCCTTTGCAGCTCTTAATATTCTTTCTTTACTCTGTATGTTTAGTGTTTTGATTATTATGTGGCGAGAGGACTTTTTTTTGGATCCAATCTATTTGGTGTTCTGTAAGCTTCTTGTATCTTCATAGGCATATCTTTCTTTAGGTAGGGAAAGTTTTTTTCTATGATTTTGTTAAATAAATTTTCTGTGCCTTTGAGTTGAACTTCTTCTCCTTCTTCTGTACCTATTATTCTAAGATTTGGCCTTTTTATGGTGCCCCATATTTCATGGATATTTTGGGTTAAGCTTTTGTTAGATGTAATGTTTTCTTTAACTGATGAGTCTATTTCCTCTATTGTATCTTCAGCACTTGAGATTCTCTCTTCCATTTCTTGTATTCTGCTGCTCATGCTTGCATTTGTGGTTCTTGATCTTTTTCTCATGATTTCTGTTTCTATAATTCCTTCAGCTTGTGTTTTCTTTATTGATTCTATCTCAGTTTTCAAGTCCTGAATAGTTTCTTTTAAACGTTTGATTTCTTTTTCTTGGTTTTCTTGATTTTCTTTAAGTGATTTGCTGATATCTTCCAATTTTTGTTTGTTTTTTCCTCCATTTCTTTAAGGGAATTTCTCATTTTATCTTTAAGAATTTCTCTTGAGGTTATTTTTTAGTTTGTTTTCTTCTGGTTCATCCATATTTGGTTGTTCAGGTCTTGCTTTTGTAGGGTCTTTAGGTTTTACTGGTATTGTGTTGCTCTTTGTGGTGTAGCCTGTGATCTTATCTTTTCTACACATCTTTTAATCTAATAGGTGTGGTTGAGGCTGTCTGAGATTCTGTTGAATAATCTTCTAGGTGCCAATGAATCCAAAGCTCAGATGGTTCTGGCTTTGATCTGTTTCTGTAAATCCTGGTCTGGATCCCCTCCTGCAGAAGTCCCTGGCTTGGAGTTGGACCTGTTCTTGGTGGAGATCGCTGATTCTGGATCTGGTCGCTGGCTCAGTCCTGATCCACCAGTGTTCTGGGACTGGGTTGGCTCCCAGGGCTGGATTTGCTCCTGGCTTCTGCTCCTAGTGGAGCTTGTTTCCTCAGGCCCTCTCTGTCCTAGGTGTCCTTATTTTATACTTTTGATTCCAATCAATATCATTTATCTTGTTGTTTGCATTTTCCCAGCTTTGTCCACTAAGAGTTCTTTCAGTTGGTTGTCTGTCCCAATGGATTTTTTTTTTTTTTTAGTATTCTACTTTTTTTCCCACTACAAGATGTTGCTCCCGATTCAACTTGTACATTTCCTACCCCACTCCATGAGAATCTTTTTTTTTCTCTTTTCATTTTATTTTTGGTTTTTGGAGAATCCCAGTGAGAAATGAAAATCTTGGCATTAGGTATGCTTTCGCCACTTGAGTGTCATTGTTTCATGCCCCTCTTAGCTGACAGGGCAAACAAAGTTGATGTATACGAAAGAGTGTATATTTTTATCTGTAAATATTTCTATTTGTAATCATCTGGATATATACGAAAATAAACCTGGATGCATACTGGCATCTCCAACTGTAACCTATCAGGTCATGGATCATTCTAGGTTTCTCTCTTTTTTCCCACCCCAACAGTGGCTTCCACCACCCACCGTTAATTTACTAAGTTTCTCTGTCCAGAATCAGACTGTTAATTTCGATCACTGAATCTACAGGGTTGATGTGTAATTCTTTATCCCTTTGTCCTATGGAATCCAACTATTTTTAAGTGACTTGTTAGCAACTCCTTCAATAATGCCCCCTTTTTATACATTTGTAATAGTTAGTGAGCTGTAATGTCGATTCTCTCCCTAGTTACTTACTTCTGGGCATTTTTCTTCAATAGTGACTCAACTGCTTCATATTATTATTAATATTTTATTTATTTGACCAAAGCTAGGATGCACAAATAATTCTAAAATTGCTAATGCAATTACACAAAGCAAACCTACTATATAGGGTTCAATGCTTTGATGACAGGGTTTTTTTTTTCTTATTTCTGAGGTAAATTAATTTACACTAAACTGGACCAAGTGAGTTTACATGCCTGATTGGAGGAGTTTTTGACAAATACAATGGATGATAATGTTAAGATACAGAATATTTCTACCATTCCAGAAAATTCTTCATGCTTCTTCACAGTTAAGTTCTTCCTCTAGGCATAGCCTCGTCCTGATTTTTTTTTTCTTTTCAACATAGATTAGCTTCCTAGTTCTAGACCTTCATGGAAATGGAATAACACCACATGAGATATTTGGGACTTGGCCTCTCTCACTTGGACCATCTATAAGAGACACCTGTGGGTTTTTTTCTGTAGCCTTTCAATCAGTAGTTTCTACAAATGAACTCCAGCCAGTGGTATGCTGGCAATGTTTAACCACCAGCTCTCTGAAGAGAAACAAAAAAAAAAAAACTGATTTGTAGCATTTGCTAATTTTTGCAGTGTAAATATTCCCACCATTGCCAATTCTAGCTACTCTCAAATTTGTAACAAATGGCTCTTGAGAGCAAGTATAAGCCAGCTCCAGTACATTGCCCCACGCACAAGCTAGTGCTATTGTGTTTTTTTCTGTATTATTACAGCAAACCGGTGGGGGAGGAGGCGGATCAGAGAGGAAAACAGGATAGGGGACAAGCATGATCAAAATACATTTCATAGATGTATAAAAATGTTGTAATGAAGCATATTAATATGCATAATCTACATATACTATTAAAAACATTTTAAGGTTTGTAAGACTAAAAATTCTTTTGATGATAGTACAGCAGTCAAGCACTGAAGACCTATTCTGTACCAGCCTCGATTAGACTTAGATTTCTGAAAAATCTGCTTTCCTTTTCTATTTGGTAGCTATATATTGGAGGGCCAGACCTTATTTTTGTGGGGATTTAAAGACAGAATTTTTCAAAACTAACAACTTTGCCCACTGGAATTCTCCCTCTTGTTTATAACGCTGGAGTTCTACCTTTTACTAAGTTGCAATCATCCACTTAGAGACTACTAGTCCAAATAGGTGACATTAAGAAAATGTGTCTGCTACCTCCTGCTGTCTGACAGGTGACCAAATAAGGGTCAGTCACAGCTTTAGTCAGGTAAGAGGAAGAGAATACATCATGGTTAAGTTAAGGAAATTTTCAAAGAAATCTTTCTAAGTGAAACACTCAGACACTTGAGCAAGCTAGGGCTCTGTCTATGAGGCCTGAGCTCACTTAACACCTGCAGTTTTAACAAAGAACATTCTAGACAGACTTTCCCCAGGTGCTTTTATTTTGTAGTTTTCTGGGTGCTTTTCTTTAAGATGTTTAGAGTGAGGAAAGTGAAGGGAGTGTGAAGAGGGGAGGAGAATGCTTCAAGATCCTCCTTCAGTTCCAAGTCCCTTTCGGCTATGGGGCTGCAAGGGACAGTCAAGTGAGACTGTTAACATGCTTTTCATTACAGCAGCACAGGAAGAAAAGCCTTTCTCTTCACCACACCAATCACAGAATTTGCCTCTTCTGTGCTTATAGGTTAGTGTGTAACCAGGGCCTTCTGAAGTCTAGTTAAGCAATAGAATAAGCAGGTAATGACCTTGGCCATCTCACAGAGATGCGGCTTGATGAATACAAAGAAATAGTTTCCTATCTTTGCAATTAAGGCTGCCAGGAGGCCTATGAATTTGCTCCCTGTCTCTTTCTTATTGTTGGGAATTCAGTTTCACATCAAACCATGTGTCTCTGTTTCCAGTGCAAGACCATGTATTATGGTATCAGATCCCTGAGCAGTAACCTCTGTCTCTCTCCCAATGGTGAAGCTGGGTCCTAGAATTGCTTGTAATCAAAGCAGGTTTAATTGAATGCTCCTCTCGCCTTTAACCCCATGTTCCACCTGATCTCCAGCTTGGGCCAAGAACACTTTCTTTCCTCATTCATTCTAGTTAACCAGGTTTCTTTTCTTACTCCACTAGAAAGACAGGGAGATCTGCCCTTCTCCAGCCAAGAGGACGATTTATGTACAACCTCGCACAGTCTCCTCTTTTCTAGTTCCCAAAATGATAGCCTGCATCATTCTTCCTTAAGCTTCTCCAGCCACCTTTTCCTGTAACCATTATCTTGCACCTCCTGTCCTCCAAAAGCCACTGAAGATGGCCTATGCTAAACCTCCAAGGGCACTCTAGGTTCTAAGATCGATGAAATTTTCACTCAAATTGAGTGGGAAACAAATAAATGAAAGGTACAAAAGTTGTCTTCAGAATGAGTGTGTTGGCTCACACTTACAATTCCAATGCTTGAGAGGCTAAGTTGACAGGATCACAAACTAGGTAGCACCCTGGGCTGTGGGCTGCATAACGTACCTGGCGATAGTATAGAAAGAAAGAAAGAAAGAAAGAAAGAAAGAAAGAAAGAAAGAAAGAAAGAAAGAAAGAAAGAAAGAAAGGAAGAAAGAAAGAAAGAAAATCATCAGGCTCAATGACTCAGCATAAGTGGATGAGGCCCTGTCCCACCGCTTCCTTTGCCCCCATAGCTGCTGTATTGAACGTTGTCACTCTTGAGGTTGTGGGGGGGGATGTACCTGTGTACAGATTCAACAGTCCAGAGGTGACTATTGCTATTTAGAGACGCTCACATTCCAGCCATCTGATAACCTAGCACAGCCTGCATACTCTCTCTTCCGTTGATAGCACTGAGCTCCCTAAAGATGCAGTGGCAAAAGACCTGCCTAAAACCTTCCACAACAGGTCACATGGGGATTTTTTAATGCATTTCCTGTCCTAGTTTAATAGATTGCAGACTTCTGCTGCAGTCTTTCATGTTTCTGTGCTGGATTTCCATTTCACCCTCATTCTTACTGTACTTTTAAATTCATCGGTTTTGCTGGAGCGCTAGCACATCCTTACATAGCATTTTCTGCATGAGTTTCTTGAGGGTGGTGCCTAGGCTTTCCCTATCTTGAATCTTCAGCACAGATTGTCTGCTGCTCTTTCTCACACATGTGTGCCAAAAATGATTGAACGTTTTCACCCTGCACCGTATCTGGTTTCAGTGTGAGTCCACAAAGAAAGGAGACTGACTCTGTTTTATTTTTTGCATAGAACCCAGCACGGGTAATGAACTATTTAATC
The DNA here is from genome assembly GCA_004026605.1 of Ondatra zibethicus. NCBI lineage: Eukaryota > Metazoa > Chordata > Mammalia > Rodentia > Cricetidae > Ondatra > Ondatra zibethicus. Next base: position 44,686 of record PVIU01014411.1, read on the forward strand.
AGTGCCTCTGAAAACTGATGCTATAAGTTGCCTTGGTTTTCACTACCTGTCTGCATTCTGTGTGTGGCTTTCTTTGTTAACTATACACACGTGTGAAAACGTGGAGACGCCAGAAAGGCAGGGGTATCTTGCCTGCTACCTTTGAAAGCCTAACAGGAACAAATCACTGTTATCACCTTTGGAAATGAACATCAAGGACCATGAGTTTAGATTAGAAGTGAGTGACATTAAGACCAGTAAAAGCCTTAAGAGATGATTGGGCCCATTTCGCCAGCTCCCCCAGGCCACCTGGCAGCATGAGAGAAGACCATGCAGTAACCCTATCAGCCAGCTTCACAATTAGAATGAATTCATATGAAACAAAAGATCTTGTTTTCATGGGAAAATATCCTTTGTGATATTCAACAAAGAGAGAATAATTTTGAAAGCATGTGACTTGGGGTCCCATCCTGCAGCTCTTGCACAGACAAAACTCTCATTGACTCTATCAATAGAATTGTTGCTACATAAAAAGTCTTTTGCAAAATTTCCATGATGCTTCAAAGCGCGTTTTAAGTGCATCAGCCCCAGTATCCCACACCCTCCCCATTTTAATAAAGCTGGAGAAGGTTTCTCTTAGATTGCCCTATTGTGCAGCAGGAGACAAATACGGCACAGAATTGGAAGCCAATGGACACCCCAACCCCCAGCCCCACATATGTCATCATACCAAAATCCATGGCAATATACAGAAGGTCAAATTTCAACTGGATTTCTGAAGTTGAATTTTCCACTTCAAATTGCTCTTGCCAGGTAGATAGAAAACGGATTTCTTGCAGGCTTCAATAAATACCATCTCCAAGTAAAATCCACATTTTTCAAATAGATAACAGTATAATGATTGGTATTGCTATTCCAGCTATGGTTGAATAGCAAGCAGTCCGTTCCTTTTTATGTAGTGTGCTCCTTAAAAGCCTCAAAAGATGAAATTGGGCCTTCAATACTGCTGGAATGAAGGACAATGGGCCCCATCTCCTCTTTTGAATTCTCTTAGCAAATGTACTGCATAAAATAGAATGCAACTCTACGAAAGGCTTTCCTTCTCTAATAGGTTACCCATTCTCTCCCCCACCTGTGTTGTTGTTCATTCAACTGATGCGATTTTAAGTAAGTCCCATATTCTTAAACTGAGAAAAATAATTTAATCCATGACTTTTTTCTCTGAAAAAAAATGAAGCTAATACTGATAATTTCACCAATGGGCACAAAAGAATATTGGGGAGTCTATGACCTTTCCATTAGAACTTTCAAGAAATAGAAAGACCTTCATCAGACCGAGTTGATGAGATGGTACAAGCCAGTGACCAACCTCCATTGGAGACATAATCAAATTATGTAGCTTCTCAAAGGACAAATTAAGATGTCATCATGAAACCTAAAAAATCTTAGGTATTCAGGACATATTCTCGCTCTCTCTCTCTCTCTCTCTGTCACACACACAATACATGAGGAATTTTTCATTCTTTAAGTTCTTAGAAAATATACTCTGACTTTTAATGCATTCCGTTTCCGAACTGAATTCATGCAAGAGCCTTCTGCACCAGAAGAGAAGAAACTTAAGGCAGGAATTCTATCTTCAGTCTCAGCTTTCAGCCACATTAGTCAGAGTGATGTGTATTGAGCGCTTGATATGTAGACAATGCCATTCCAAGTGTTTTGCATGCATTTTCTCAATACTCATTTCAACCCCACATAGAAGATATATAGCCATTTTATGAAAGAAAAAAATCACACAAATATCAGATCTGTAGGAAATAACTGCTGAGTGACCTAAATAAATGCAGCTCAATGAACAGTTCCTAAAACTATTTTAAAAAGGAGCTGTAGCATGTGATGCTTGCTTAATTATTCTGGTTTTAGTTTAATCAATAAGTATAATGGAGGCCAGTATTAGCTTCCCGTATCCATTTTCACGTCTATAGAAACAAAACTCTGAGTCTCAACTCCTAGAATTCCTTGAAACTTGGTATGAGTTTATGTCTAAGTGCTTGCCAGTAAAATTTGTATATAGAAGTATTGTCTGGTATTTATTGGAGGAAAATTGTTCACAAGAAAGTGACATGCCCATATTCTTTTCTTTCCTCTTTCTTGCTGCTCAGAATACATATGTCATACTGATATTCAATGACTATTTTGGATCACAAAGTAACCTTTGAAATTAAGACCACACACAACTGAACAGAATAAATGTGTGTTGGTACCTGATACTGCAAGGTTACTATACTACCTCTGATTGCCTGCATCTAACCTTCTTTTATATTAAAGAAACCTAAGCTTCTGTCTATTTTAAGCCACTGTGAGAGACCACTGAGTCTTGAGCAAACTAGCAGTTGATACATATACAATAACAAAAATGTTCCTCTGAGATGTAACAAAAAGGCCAGCAAGAAGGTCTTCAAAAACCTGCCATTGTGTTTAATTTACAATGAAATTTTCTTATTTTAGAGTAACACACTTTTATATCAGAAAAACTGAAATGGAAAGGCCATTGGTGAAAATTAATTATACTTATCTCTAATTGTACCAACCTGAACTGGTGTTACTGATAATTTTGATGTACACAACCTTTTAAAGTGAGTACACACCATCAATTCTTAATGTAGAAATGAATTGTAGAAATCACATTGTCTGACATTTTAGTAAAGTCAGCATCCTTTTAAGAGCACCCTTCCCTGAATCCTAGCCAGTCCCTTCTTTGAATAGTTCCAATGATAAAGAACTCAAAGATTCATTAAACGGTTTGCTCTATGGTTGGAGCTAATGTATTCAAAATTCTATATTTTATTAATGAAAATTTGCAAATTTGATTTCTGAAACAACCAAAATTTAATTTAGTGTTTCTCTATCATCATGTTCAATTAAACATTGGAAGTTAAATGTAACAACTGTATTTTCCAGAAGCCAAAACTGTATGCCAAGCATTGTGGCAAGAAAAGAATCCAGGTGACATATGCTAATGGAAAACTTGGATGAGAATCAAGATTGATACTTCTGAAAGACTTTGTGGAAAGAGAAGAATGTGAGCAGCTAATTGTGGAAGGTCAAAACATCAGGCAGCATGTAATAATGTCTTCCTTGAGGTACCCGTGGGTCATCCAAACAGAGACAGGAAATAGAGTAAAAAATAAAAGGATGTTAATTCATTCTGTCCTCTCAATGCAGCTGTTTGAGGCAGTAGAGGGACTGGGGTGTTCTGCTCTTGATTAGTGTTCTGGCCTCAGAACCAGAGAACAGGAAGTCCTGCTTTAAATAGGGCCATCAACCCTGGGAAGCATCATACGAGCAAGACAAGCACACAACAAAGTAAGGGGAAAGAAAAACTGAACTGAGTGCATCCTCAGAGTGATGTAAAATGCTTTTTCTCAATACCTTAGTCTAAGTTCTTTCAGTCTCACACAGGCTGTGAAACCTACATGGACTTCCCCTTTCTCCAAATTTGGGATCTTACTGTGTTCTGGCCCCACATAAAGGCAGAGTAAATTAGTTGGTTGAATATGATGCAAGAGAATATTAGTAGGCTTTGATGGCAGAAAAAAAGAGAATAAGATAGTCTCCTGTGGGAAGCTAGGCCCTCAGCCTTTCTGCCTCAACAGTGTTTCAAAGACAGCCACACCTAAGCATTGACTGACCTGCTAACACACAGTGAGTGCTGTACCCACTTGAAACATAGCATGATCATATGCCGGAATCTGGTGACTCCAAAGCAAGATGCCTCCCTTTATGGAGACTATGAGAGAAAATGGGCTATTATCCCTTCACTAATTTATACTGCTAAAGCAATCATAGCATTTGGACACTTTGAAGACTCGCTGCTTTGTGTTACACTTGAGACCAATTAAATCCCCCAGGTCATATTCATAAGAACTTCTGATATCTCCTCCATTTTATATTTACATAATTAAATTATTAACCCTTAATGTGAAATTTCCACTTATCTCTGTTAGACTTAATATTGTTGCCTTTGCTTCCTAATGTTAATCTAGGACACTGTCTTTGAATTTGCATTTTTGTCAGCTAACATATTACCCAACACTCAGTCTAACCGTTTCTCTAAGCGTTACTTCATTTCTAAATTTAATTCATTCGTTTTGGAGATCTCTATCTATCTAAATAGTTGATGAAAGTAAGAAAATAAGGCTGTCAACGTGAGATCTTAGAGACAAGAGCATTGGAGAGATGGTTCCAGAGGACTAGGGTTCAGATCTCAGCATGATGGCTCTTGTACAACCATCTGTATCTCCAATTCCAGGGGGTCCAACACCATCTTCTTGGTGTCTGTGGGCACCAAGCACACACATGGTGCACAAACATACATACAGACAAAACAACTACTCACACAAAAAAATTAAAGATAAAAATGAAACAACTGCTATCCCAAATTCAAGTCGACATAGATCTAATTTATATATATGTAGTGTTCATGTGTATTTTCTTCAAGTATCCAGGAAAATCCTAAACAATCATTTGGACTTTATTTATTTATGTTGCTCACAAAGGCATCCTGACTACCATACAGTGATTTAAATCATGGAAGGCCAAGGCAGGTGGACCTTTGAGTTCAAGGCCAGCATGGTCTACAGAGCTAGTTCAAGGACAGCCAGGGCTACACAGAGAAGCCCTGTCTTAAAAAAAAAGAAAGAAAGAAAGAAAGGAAGGAAGGAAGGAAGATAGAAAGAAATTTTTTAAAAAAGAAGAGAAAGCAATCATGCTTTTCTGCTCGGCCACTCATTATTCTGTCAATCCTGGGACTGCATTTAAATTTTTTTTTAAAGAAAGCTAGAACACTTTCCTTTTCTTTTTAGATTTGTTTATTTGTTATGTATACAACATTCCGTCCATGTATGCCTGCATACCAGAAGAGGACACCAGATCTCATTACAGATGGCTGTGAGCCACCATGTGGTTGCTGGGAATTGTACTCAGGACCTCTGGAAGAGAAGTCAGTGCTCTTAACCTCTGAGCCATCTCTCCAGTCCCGAACACTTTCCTTTATAATTATATATAAATACCATTTCAGACAAACACGTTAATAAAATTGTTTGTTGGGCTGGAGAGATGGCTCTGTGGTTAAGAGGATTGCCTGCTCTTCCAAAGGTCCTGAGTTCAATTCCCAGCAACCACATGGTGGCTCACAACCATCTGTAATGAGGTCTGGTGTCCTCTTTTGGCCTGCAGACATACACACAGACAGAATATTGTACACATAATAAATAAATAAATAAATATTAAGAAATAAAATAAAATAGAATAAAATCGTTTGTTGCCATCCTTGTCTCCAGGAATCTACATTTTTCTGTGGATATGTGAGTTTATATCCAAGTCTGTATGCATCAAGCCTGGAACAAAGACATTTTATAACTAGTAGCAATATTTTCTTATGTCCACTTGCCACACAGAAGCTTGTCATAAAAAAGCAGAGCAATTAGCAGTTTTGTCAGTTTGTTCACGTATTTGCATTTTGTATATATTTGCATTTTATATCTGGTGCCCCATAACTATTAAAATTAACTAAACTCAACTCATACTTTGACTTACTAATATTCTGAGTGATGTGTCCCTAAATTAATAGATTTAAAATTTACTTATTATAAAGATAAACAAAAGTACAATCCACTGGAAAATTGTTCTTCCACACAGCCGCCATTAAATGAAATTGCTATTAGTATAGCATATACATGGAGAAACATGAGATAAATGTACCAAAATATGATATATTTATTTATTTACCTATTTTTTTATTTGTTTGTTTATATACATTAGTGTTTTGCCTGCATGTATGTCTGTGTGAGGGTGCCGGATACTCTGGAACTGGAGTTACAGACAGGTGTAATTCCCTACAGGTGCTGGGAATTAAGCCTGGGTCCTCTAAGTGTTCTTAACTGCTGAGCCATCTTTCCAGCCCCATTTGATATTATTATTATTATTATTAAACATTTTAAATATATCTTATATTTCTAGAGGTCTCATTCATTTTAATGAAATTTGCAATATTTCCACAAGTACTTCTAAATGAATTTTTTAAAACAAGTTCTGACTGCACTTTGCTGACCACTGAGCCTGGGTGCTGGGGAAGCCAGTCTGGTGTTTCAAGGGTTAGTTTTAAGTTATGTCATGAGCAACAATAGTGTGTATTGGCATAGAAAAGCTGAGCATGGATAACCTACCAAAAGTCCATTCAGTCTCCAGTCCAACTAGTTCTGCTTTCCTTGAGGGACCTATCTCGACATTCTTACCCCTCCATTCTTTCTGCTAAGTATTCACTCCAGTGCTCACTGAGGCTTCCTCAGCTCTAGGCCTCAGTTTCCCTTATCTAGATCTATTCGCATCTGTATAAGGACCTAGCACTCTTAGCAGATGCAGCAAACCAAAGATGTCACCAAGTCCCTTAGGGTTTCTCTACCTGTGACATGATTCACACATACACTGCTGACATGTACAGGGTCAAGGTTAGAACAATAAAAGTGGTACCTGGAGTTGACCTCGAACTTGAAATGCTTACCTGTGTCACCTGTTTCTTAATCGTATCTTCCAGCAAGGGTTCTTTGAATCCCTATTGTGTGTACTTAACTCAGAAAATCTGCTTTTAAAGCAGCTCTTCCTCCACACATCTGGAGTGGGCATTCTAGTAGACTTACACAAAATATAATCTGCATCCCATTTGCTCCAGTAAGACTAGAATGCTCAGTGCTATTTGATGGTGCCTTGGAGCCAAACTCTTTGCTTTGAGGATAGTTTGCCTTCATAGGATATACCTACAGAAGCAGCACTTAAGAGATGATGGCGATGTGGATGTGGGGATTAAGAAGGCAAACAGAGCCCCTGTTGATGGCCTAGCAGGTAAAGGGTAGGCACGTGCCCTGAGTTTGACCTCTGGGTGGAAGGAGACAGCCAATTCCAGCAAGTCTTCATTTGCCCCCCATGCATGTCACCTGCACCCTGTCCTGACTGCACATAACCAATAATGTAAAAAATAAATAAATAAGTGGGGCAGACAAGCCAAGTGGGTGAAAATGAACCAAAAAAAAAATCCAGTTGTGGGCTGGAGAGATGGCTCAGAGGTTAAGAGCACTGGCTGCTCTTCCAGAGGTCCTGAGTTCAATTCCCAGCAACCACATGGTGGCTCACAACCATCTGTAATGAGATCTGGTGCCCTCTTCTGGCCTGCAGGCATACATGGAGGCTGAACACTGTGTACATAATAAATAAATAAATCTTTTTTATTTATTTATTTATTTATTTTTCCATACATTGTTTTGTTTTATTTTTTCCATTCAAGAACATAATTAAAGAAATAAAATTTTTTTTCCTTTCTTCCCCTTCTCCCGGTCCCCTCCCACTACCCCCCACCCCTCCTCCCTCCCCCTTCTTCCTTGAAAGAGGGCATGGTGCCCTGCCCTGTTAGAAGTCAAAGGCCCACCCCCATCCC